>VYZW01121549.1:0-10671 GCA_013401315.1 Balaeniceps rex
TAGGAAGAAAAGTAACTCTATCCCAGCCGAAACCAGGACGCCTGGATACCAGAGGTGATAGCATTCTGCTGTTCGGCATCCACATGTATCAGTGGTATGCAGAGCAGTGTTATTGCATGCTAGCATACCAACAGAAGAAACACAGCAGTAAATAGTGCCTTTACACTATTATATGCTGTGCTGTAAAGCTTTCAGTGAGCTGTTTTCAGTCAGTGCAAAGAACAGCTACTGAAATTTGGAAGGGATGTTATATCATATGTGCATTGTACTTTTTTCATTCCTCCTGCTATTTAGGAACAGTAGGAACTTTGGCTTCTAGCCAAAATACATATTTTTATACATATAAAAAGCACATATAAATGTTCTTAGGGTTCTGCTGGGGTTGCCTGTTCCCATTTCAGGCTTTCAAATGCTTTGCAACAGGGATATGCTGAAATACAGCAGCACAAACATGGAGATCTGTGAATTGGGCTCCCTCTCTGAAATGATGGGTTATGACTAAAAATACTGTAGGAAAGGATGTTGCCAGAGAAGGCTTGCTGGTAAGATTAGTGGTAGTGCTGATACTGGCTATGTTTGACATAGCATGACAGAGCTTCACAAGCTCTGTTATAACAACACTGCAATTCAGTTTTAGACAGAAAAGCATGAAAAGAAATAAAATAGCTGATCAGTCTATTTCTATATTTATAATCTTCACCACTTGCATTTAATGGTAAGAATACCAAAAAACATAAGAAAATGCTTTATCTAGGAAACAGTGTAGAGATCTTAAATCTTAATTCCCTTGCCAGGTCTTCAAATCCAAACTATGACCTAAAAAAATCATTTTAGTTTCCATGTAACACACAAGCTATAGATTTCAAAGCTTACCATGTTGCAAGGTAAGTTTGCACTGGGAGTAAAAAATATTCTACAGTGATGGTGTCCATGTCAGAAGCATAGTGTTTGATCTCTTTGTATACCAAGAGTTTTCTCAGTCTGATACACTTGGTAGGCACCTATTTACCACTAAGTCCAAGTGATATTCAGGTGACAGGCCAATGAGGACTGCAGACCAAGGTGTGTTCAGAGCATGCTGAAACCAAGAAAATGAGGTCCACACAGAACATGGTTTTATGATAGCTGTTTTTTGGTGTCAGATATGCTTTTCTGAGCTTTAAGTTAGAAATCAAAATCCCCTAGATGCTCACTGATCTGGGTGTAAATGGATACCGAGTCTGTTAGGCTGAATACTCAAAGCAGCCACATGTGGTACAAGCCATATTATTCTCACAGTTCCAAAAATTATAGGCAATAGTGTATTTCAGCTCCACAGCTGAAGGGTCCCTGTACTTGGTGAAGCCTTTTTCTTGACCTATATGTCCAGCAAAGTAACGCATGAACTTCATGCACAATTAACTTACTGGGTTGTCAGATTCATATTTTTTGAAGATTGCTTTCCAGCACTTTCCAGTAGAAGTGACTTTGCCTAAATAAGATTAAAACAAAAATAGACTTTCATTGCCTTGGTAGAAACAGCCCTAAAATCCCCAAATTCTGGCTGACCACTTTTGTCAAGACACTATCAATAGCATTCACAATAGCATTATTAAAATTTCACCGCTTATCTCTTTAGTTTAAACTTTCAACTCCACATGCAACAAGTGCATTTGATGAGTAGTCAATTTTATTGCAAATAAATGGTCACAGCTGTTGGCTTAAAAATAAATGAAACCCAACCCAAAGTTGTCTTGCCAGACTCAGCATAGGAAGCCTGATGCAGAAAATAACTTCAAATTAAGAGACTTAGTTCCAGAGGTCAAGACAGATGTGCAATACTGACTTTAGAGAAATGGGCTAATTTTTATTCTCCATTATTTTGGTGAAATAATTAGCTGGGGAATAGAGTTTTAACCCCAATTCTTACTGTTCATGCTTTGGGGAGTAAGTACAGGCAAACTAGCATTACAGGAATCTTCAAATCTTACAAATAATAAAATATCACAAACACAGCATTCTGGGAAGGAAAGACCACCTTTTGTATTTAGCTTTTCTTCACCTTGTCCTAATTCACATACCATGCTATTTACTGTTTACTGTGGCTTAATCTTAGGAAACTTCAGTCTGAAAAAAGAAGTTAATTTTTCAATCCTTTGTGTCTACAGACATGTTAATTGGTAGTTGCAGATGCATTTTTTTTCTTTTCTTTGATACAGTAGTGCTTAACATGTCTTCCTTTCTGGAATGAAACTTAATCCTTTGTGTGAAATAACAATAGCAAATAGAAAGACAGGTAATTATTTCCAAAAACAAGAACTGATTTGTTTGAAACTGAACATCTATGGACTAAGCTGTATCAAATTTAGAGACTGCTTCTGAAAATTATGGATGTATAGTAAATCAGTACCCCAAGGGCATGCAAAGCCTGAAAGACCAAAAGCAATGTCCCATTTTAGCTGTAACAATCTGCTATAAATGATTTTGTAAGATATAGCAGTATTTTGGAATGTGGGAAGAATAAGTAGTGCCTGGCATACCTTATGTGAAATGCAGAATTCTTTATCGATTGCTTTAATAGGAAAGAAGGTAATCCTTTGTGAAAAGACTCTCATTTGTAAAAGTGAAATGGTTAAAATGTTACAAAGTGGATGATTATTCTTAATTTTTGGATTACTCTAATTTGGCAGCTCTGTTATCTAGCAAATTCATATGCAAAAGACAACTGACCAGAATATTAAATATAACCTCCAACTGGATAAGAGGAGCCCTCAGCTCCATTGATGGTTTTTACAACTACTAGAGCTAAAATAGCTCTCAATTAGTGAGCAAAAAGCTTTCTCAGGTTTTTTCAGATGCTGTATTGTAATAGAATGTGAATTCAGTGAGGATTAAGGCCAAGTTCTGCAAACGGCTTTAGGAGTAGGAGCAACATATCCTGAGATCTCACTTTCTCCTGGATTTAGGAGTCTGTGTGAAGCTGGAATTCACAGCTTCAAACTGGGCTTAGGCACATTAATTGTTCTGCTGGGTGCCAAGAAACTATTGGCATTTTTCCTCTTACGCACGGTGCAAACAAGCAGGCTGTGGTCTGTGCCATGAAAAGACCGGCTGGTAGGGCAGAGGGCAGAAGTGGTGTGTAACAAGCTTGCAGCAGAGCTTCCTCAAATGGAGGAGCCCACACTGTCTGCTGCCTCCTCACAAAGGGGTGAACTGGCAGGTGTAAAGCTACGGTGATATCAGGTGGGGGACAGACTCTCCACCTAAATGCATTTGTGCATTAGTCACTAGATACAGTGGAGAAACAGGATCTGAAGAAAACTTGGAAACCAGGGCCCCCTTATTGTGACCTGAAGGTTTTCCCTTCTGTGTTCACACAAATCTAGAATCCTCTGCTGCATCACAACACAGCTTTAACATGAGGAGTGCAAAATGTACCTGCCAACTGGAGGCAACAGACTGGTGGACTGAATGACTTTCTCTTGGCTACAGAGAAGGGATTTAACTTAGACTATGTTAAGTGACTGTAGTTTGGAGGTATAAGTCTGGGCTGAAAGACTTTTAGTAGTTTTCGGGAGACCTTGTGGTAGTGATAAAACTGGTGTAGTCATTTCTACTCTAAGCTTTAAAACTTGAGGCACGTTAAATGGTTACTGTATCAAGAAGAAGAGAAAATGAATCTGTAGCTACTGATTAAAGTGTCTGTGGACACAAAAAAGAATTATAAAAGTAAATAAATATTTTTTTTATAAAACCTTTGTCCTGTTAAATGACAGGAATCTACATTCAGCTAGCATAGTGTGATTTATGCTTATGGTAACAAGAAAACTTGAGGCAGAAACTAATTTTCCCCATCCACTGAACTTGCATTCATGTGAAAAAAAATCTAATGATTGTAATAGAACTACCTGTGGGAGTAAAATTTACTGCAGAGTATGAAATGTCCAGGAAGGTTTAACATATGCTATATAATATTTTACAGGTGTTATGCAATACAGGCTCATCCTATGAGGGGCTGTCTGCTTTCTCGATAGCTCCCTGGCTCCTTAGTTCCACTGAAGCTTGCAAAGATTTCAAGCTTTTGGAGAATTTTAACCTCTGTGTGCTCAGCTCAGAAAAGAGTTAAAGGCTACAGCTTTTTCTTCTGATAGTAGGTACATTCAGATGTGCATTAAGGACATTTGAATGTAGTTTTAAAAAATATTTGCTTTACTTTTTAGTTAAAAAGAAGTGAGCTTGAATTCCTTTTTTTCTATGAGTCTAGCTCTAGCTATCTAGAGCTATCTGTTATACTTTGCATGAAGTTACTTAGTGCTTACATGACCCCTTCCAATTGCTCTGCTGTGGTGGCAGTAATCTTCAGAAGGATGGAGGAGGTCTTTATTGCTGTTTCCAATGCATGTACATCTTAAAGCAGCCAGTTTATTGATTTCATCAGCATTGAATATTGATGTTGATTGTAAGCCAAATCCTGTCTGTTTGACATGCATATGGTAGTTGCCCTGTTCTAGAGAACTTTATGGAAGTAACAGGATTTGGCCCTTTCTAGTTTTAAAACATTTGAGCTTTTCTATGCTATACATCTATTTATCTATCTTTGTTATATTTCAAATATGCATGAAATTGATTCAGTTGACTATAACAGCTACAGTGCCACAGTTGTACAAAATGAATGGGGGTAACTCAACGAGCAGACTTCTCATCTGCAAGCCAGTCATTTTTGCCTTAGACATATATGAACTTCTGATATGATACATTGAAAATGTCACAGAATGGAATATGTAACTGGTATAATATTTAATGAGTATTTTTGTATCAAAATATTTATGAATCTTGTATACTTATTTTTATATTATATATAAAAACAGTGTGTATGCAGAAAACGTTTTTGTTGAGCATATTCCCTGTCCACCTGCTGAAGCCAGGTATTGTTAGTGGTTGATGAATCCAGTAGCCTGACAGAGGTGAAACTGATGCAGAGCTCCTTTTCCCAAGGTTCAGCTGGTAACAAGCATGCATTCCTAATAGGCACACATACTCACAAACCATGTATTTATATTTAGACACGTCCAGCCACACAGATCAAAACAAACAGAAACATTCAGCACTCATGCAAAAACAAAAAGCATATGTGGCCTCATCCTGTCGCCCACTATGGCTGATCAGGGTGAAGATCCATTAATGGGAATATATATACAAACATGCACAAGGTGGATCCCTCCAGCAGCCGGGCTCAGACACTTGGTCTGCACAGTAGCTGCCACTGGATCCCAGTCTCCCCAGTTGCTGGCACTTGGGCATGCAACCTCTAAGGCTGGTACGTATCGCCAGGTCCCCTAGTGCATACACAGACACAGAGACACGCAGACACCCACTGTGGATTCCTCCAGTAACCAGTCTTAGACACTCAGTCTACCCAGTGACTGGCTTGTGCATCTTGTCTCTGGTTGTCACTCTCTCCCTCTTTCTCTCTCTCTCAGTCTTTGGACCCTGTGGCCTCTCTATCGGTCAACCTGGACCTCCAGGCCCCTCCAGTAGCTGTCTCCCTCACAGAGGTACACACGTGTATCCACTCCAGACTTATGGCCACTTCCAGACCTGGCTCCCAAGCCACGTATCCTACTCTGTGACTAGTTCAGCTTGATATTTGCTGGTGATTACATGGTGACACACATACACTCGCAGTGTGCATGCAGTCTGGTCTCTCCAGTTACTGGCACCACAGATGCACAGTCCCTCTGACCCATGGTCTTACACCAGTTGCTGGCACTCAGATCTGCCCCCAGCCCCCAAGCACACACATGAGTTCCTCACTAAGGTAAAGAGTTAGAAATGGGATTTAATAAGAAGACAGTGGTGATGCGCATAGGGCATGGCCAGGCAAGCATACTGACCAGCTGGATTATGGATATATAAATATCACTATTTACATGTGACCATCCCCTTTTATCACCTTATTCATCTATTTTCCCATGCTTGTTCCTCCCCAAAACACTTTGATCCCTCCTTTTCCCTGCCTTTGGCTCCTCCCTTAAACTTCTCATAATAACTCTTGTGCAATGTGAAGAAGCTCCTCCTCTGCATCCCATCACAGATCCTGCACCCCCCCTCAGTCTGAAGTGTGTTACCCCCAGCCCATGGGGCTGAAGCTCCCCTGGAACACCCCAGGTTGAGGTGGGGAGTGGGTGGGGGCTTGTGTCGCTGATGGACTTATTGAGGTTCTCCTGCCTGACCCTGTGCCTCACATGTCTGTGTATGGGGAGACAAGACTTTTTTCCACATAACCTAACAGATACGTAGAGGTGAGCTTGCCTCCTTCTCACATTGGTTTTGAATGTGACAACAGCTTATTTCAAATAGCAGAACAACAAAGAGACAAATGAAAAAGCCAGAGTAGAATCTGTATACTAAATTTTCCAGCAACAATGCACGCCAGTGGCTGAGCTTTAACACCCTCACCTTCCCCCACCTCTTGGCAATAACAGCTCTCTTGGTGCAGCTGACAGACCTGTGACCACAGCAGTGCTAATGGGTAGCACTATAATTCACAGGTGGTGTTCATGGGATATAGGCTGGTGTGACACTATACTAAGTAGTGCATATTCCCTGCTCAGGAAAATGCCAGTTGTATTCCCTTCTGCATAATAATTTCAGCATCCCTATTTCTGAAGATAATTTGAAAAGTAGAAGGAATCTTCTTCTTTTGTTTATACATTAAAAACTGTTTTTCTGTAGGAAGCTGAAAGTCAGTTTGCAGCACAAAGGTATGAATGCATTGCAAGGTTTCTTAACACATTTCTATAGTCACAGTACTTGCTTAAAAACATCTGTGGTGAAACTGAAGGAGCTATTTGAGAAAAAGCAAATATATTTTATGCTGTGTATCTGCTCAACATTACACCTGGACCCCCCCACTATCTACAAATAGATAAGCTTGGAACATTGTTATCTATATAATTAAAAAAAGTTCAGGATCATAAAATTATTGGCCAAGAGGATGAAAACGCTGTATAGGTTGCACTTTTTTTGTGCAGTCCCTTTGGAAAAGTTTTCAGACAGGTTTTGGTATAAATCCAGTTAGAGGATTTATGAGAAAGAACAAACAGAAATGAATACTGTTCAGACCTTTAAACTTGGTAATAATATTTTTCTGAAGAACGGCAATAAAAACATGATGACATATCATAAAAGGAATGAAAAGAAGCAGAAATATCTAGTGTTTTTAAGAATAGGTCTTTTGACTCTAAAGGACTGTGGTGGATGAGGCAAAGACAATGGTGATTGGCAAGAAGCAACTATAGACTATTTGATGTGAATTCTGGATCTTCTGGTGAGTATGACCACAATCCTGTCACCAAACTTCTAGGCCACCTTGTATGTTTTTAAATAGTAGCATACTTCTGGATTTTCAGGCAATAGTATTTACTTGTGATACCTTTATATTGTTACTGTAAGTAGCTAATGAAAGGGCAATGACAATGACTCAAACACTCCCAAATCTTCTTGTGATATGCTGTATCCAGTGTCGTTAGAATATGTACGTGCTTCATTGAGTGTAGAATATACTTGACTGCTGGCTTAATCAAGAGGGCTGATAGTAGAGCATCTGATACAAGTTTAAGGGTGCAGTCTAAATCTTCTGAATTTAGGAGCTGGCTCCTTAAATGACAGCTGTTGAAATCAGGCTGAGACATTCAAATAGGTTCTCCCTGGATGTAATGGCTTGAGAAGTGAAGCCAGAAGAATTAGAAATTCAAACATATATTGTGAAGTTATGGAATTTTCTCTTTCTGTGGTCTGTCAGTGCCTGAGCAGAAAGATTTAGAGGCTAGAATAAGACTCATATTTTTGACCAGACTTTTTCTTTATATAAACCTGAATCATAGAGTTGTATCACATTTTAGTGGGTGGGATAATAAACGTGGGAGTAGTTCCCTCTTTCTGACCAGCTCTCACCCAACATGGATAACTCTGGGTGACACTCCAGAAAGCACAGCAAATTATTACATAATTATAGAACTTTTTTTTAGTTTATGTACCTCCCTGTTTTAGAAGCACTTAGTCCTTGATCAGATATCTAAACAGCTGTTATTCCGTGGGTGCATCCTCAGCATTTTGACTTGAAGCAGTAGACCAGTTTTGAAATTAATCCTCCAATCAATTGCACTTATTATGCATCATTTTAGTTCAAAGAGAAATTTTGGTGCACGCAAACCAGCTGTCTGTTACAGGAAATTAAACTGGGAGCTCCACTCTAGCTGCGCACTTCATCACCATAAAAGTTCAAGCTAGTGATTGATCCTTCATAACGTATATATGGTGATGATGTTTGGTCCAGGGGACCAGATTAAAGCTAGTTTGAAGTAAAATCACAGACCATGCAGGGTGCTGCTGCTGGGTCTCATCCCCATCTATTTTGATCTACTGGTCTTCCTCTGTTGTGCTAAATGACTTACTGTATAAACTATGGCAATCAATACCTTTAGATATATAGAATAGAATAGAATACGCAGAAGGATTGTATTTGTCTTAAAAACAATGTTTGGTTTTTCTATTACTTTTTAAAATGTTATTTTTCATCATAGAAGCTGTGTAAAAAACTGTTTGGAAAGGTTTTTCTCCCAGCGTATGAACATGGAGATGAAGATATTGAAAGCAAAGCACTATGTGTTTGATCTTTCCTGACCTAATCCGTAGCTCCTTTGGCAGTTATGGAGATGATGGGCAATCTTTGATGAATTTGTTCCTGTCTCACTGAGATAGAAAGTCAATCCAATTCTCCATTTCTCAATTCAATGTGATAACAATTAGGGCCAATGTCTTGTCAACAGTATTCTCATGCAGGTCTTTTATATGGCAATCAGTACATATTGAATGAAAACTGTATACAACAAGAAGGTAGATAACAACTATGTCGATATTTTAGGGTCAAGTGCATCAGGATTCAGTGTCAAACAAAGCCCAGAAGTGAATATTAAGTTATTTTTTTCCTTAAGAATACAGAAGTGCTCTATTTGAATGTTATATGAAGGTCATGCTGATCTAGCAACGTTTTAAATGATCATCATAAAATTATTCTTGGATATTAAAATGTAGGGTAGAGTACATGTTTTGAAGTTATATCACTGGATACATGTGGCATACAGTTAACCTTTTGAATATAATCTATAAGCATATTCATGAGGAAGATACTACAGAATGCAAGGTCTTTAATTTAGCTGCAAAGGTATAACGAGATCCAGCGATCTTATTTCAAGGTGAAGCTAGATAAATTCAAGGTTGGAAAAGAAAGTACGTATTTCTAAAAGTAAAAGTAATTAATCTTTATAAAATCTTATAGTGGTGGATTTTCACTGACTGAAAACTTTAAATAAATCCAGTGTCTTACAAAAAGAGGTGTACTAGCTAAAAAAAGGAGATATGGGCTTATATGGCTTATAATGGAGAAATTTCTATGGTGTGTGAATGTAAAAGGCCAGACTGGATGATTGTCATGGTTCCTAGGACTCAAAGGCTATCAGCTTGTCTGTTTGTAACTTAATAAAGGTTTGTGTTCTAAAAGGGAGAAAAAAAGAATTTATCACTTAGTGTCTTAGTAAACAAGGATTTAAAGCGATAGATGCTCTCAGTTTCAAAGCACAGTGCTTTTGTAGGCAAATGTTCTGAATTAAGAAAGTTGAGATAAGCAGTGACAGGTTGCTATAATACTTTGAATTCATGAACAAAGTGTCACTAAATATTTGGAGGATTTTTCTGACATGGATAAGAGTATCAAGTTTCTATAATACTTTGAATTAATAACAAACTACCACTGATTATTTGGTGTGTTCCTCTGAGGTGGGTGAGCAACATCTTTAACGACTGTCAGAATGCTACAATGCCAGGAGCTAATGAGTAATTTTTTCAGTAAAATAATTACTATTATTATATGTTTATATCTCCGTGTTATCATTTATGCATTCATTCTGTAGTACTACCAGAGTTAATCAGGTTAAAATGGGTTAATTAGATGAGGTTCTTATTGTGATGAAAAGGCAAAAGTATTTCTGAGCTATTTATGCTAGAGAATATTTCTGATTTTAAAAAGAGACAAGATACAGGGGGAGAACAACAAAATAAGAGTATGGAAGGGAAAATATAAGGAAATACTTTTCTAATACAAACAGTGTGTATACATAAATAATATACCATATGTATATGGGTTATGCATATATAATATACCATTTGGAAACTGTCTACTTAAATTTTTTAAAAAAAGAAGCATACAGGAGTCCTTAAAATTTCATTTAAAAGGTCCTGAACCATTTAAAATAAATGAGAAGAACTGACTCCACACAAATTTCTTTGAATACGATTGAAAAAAAACCCTCCACAAGTCCCAGGAGATTTCTTAGTAAAGGACAGTTTAAAGAATGGTCAACAGATTTGAACACTTCAAAGTATTGTGAAATAATTGAAAGATAGGGAGAGAAGAAGCATATAGACAGAAACGTTTACCTTAGATTTGTAAGAAACGGAAAACACAATATTCAGGTTATGTAAACTGTGAAAAAACTTTTTTGAATTTTAATGACTTATTTTCAAGTTTGCCAACAATAAAATCAAGACATTCTGCAACAAATGCACAGGTATTTGCTGTTTGGGCTAGAAGATGTTATTTGCTGGTGGCTTTAGGCAAAGGCTAACATTGGA
>VYZW01121550.1:0-10397 GCA_013401315.1 Balaeniceps rex
TCTTAAAGGTCTTTTCCCACCAAATGATTCTATGATTCAAACCAGACCCACATCTTCTGGGGAGAGGTGTTCAAGGCAGGAGTCCCGCAGGAGCCGTGGTCTGAAACCTCTGGGCTGCTCGCCGTCAAGACTCACTATGAACATTGCTACAGTAGGAAATGCAAGGGTTTTCCGACTGCAGGACTGAATGTCAAGAAGAGCCTTCCGTTAGACGGGTGGGATGAAAAATCCCAACCGCACAACAAGAGTGTAACCCACTCCTGTGTCCCATAAGATTTTTTTCAAAATGTCCATTGTACTTTGCAGCAAAATCTGTGTAATGCCTGAGCTCTGAAGTACCTCACCAATGAAGCCCACTTGTTTTGTTTTGTTTTATCAAGTGCCTCTTGGTCTTGTCAACATCCAGCAGTACAGAAACAAAATAGTAAAGAAATCTGTCAAATAAATTATATAAAATATGATCAGATGGTTAAAGGAAGGAGAGAAAGAAAGAGAGAAAGAGAGAAAGAATGAAAGAAAGAAAGAAAGAAGAAAGAAAGGAAAGAAGGAAAGAAGGAAAAAAAGAAAGAAAAAAGGATAGATTTGTGCTCTGTAACTGAGTCCCCCAATGGTTTTAGTGGCGTTTGGGCAATAAGAGAGCCATAACCACTGTGTTTCACCGCAAAATTTACTGGCAAAATCAAGGAAGGAATACATAGTTTCCCATTGAAAGGGGGTATAAAGAGACCAAACCAAAACCATAAATAGTCACAAACTTTCATTTATAGAGGACATCAGTTGTTATTTTGAAAATATTTAAAAAAAAAAATAAAAGGCAATTACTGGCAGTTAGAACCATCCTGTAGCAGATTCAATACTCAGTAAAGATTCCAGTCATATTCTGCAGTTTCATCTGTGCACATGGTCTTTGGAGAGGGTATCTGGTGCTTTGGCTGAATAATGATAAGACAGTTAAAATGTCCTAACAATTTTAGCAGATCTAAATATTACAGAATGGCCACAGTAAACAAAGTGAAGATGATCTTTCAGTGTGGTTTACTTTATTACATATATAAAACTATGGATATTGATGCAGGGAACTCACATAACTGCTAGCTGTTAAGGGCAGCCAGTTCGATGAAATTGCAGATCAGTGCTATAGTAAAATATTAACATTGGAGAGTAAACATAACTAGAAGTTTGATGGAAAAAAGAAAAACTACTGTGTTTTCACCTAGGAGCTGTTATAAATACCTATAACACTGCAATCACTCCTCAGTGGTCGTGCTGGGAACTCGGACTGTGTCTGCAGCAAATCTGACAGCTGAGCCAAACTGTTCTAAACCCATCAGAGCACCAGGCTCTGGCTACCGGCTGCTACAGCGCCCATTTTTGAAAGGTCTCCGCTAGAGATCAGCTGGGCTGCAGACATGCAAGCTGAGTGCGCGCCGAGTCAAATTAATAACGGTGACGAAAGGGCTCACAGGCACCTGCGACATGCAAAGAGTGAGATAAACCTATTTTTATAAAGGTACACCCTGGACACGGGGATTCTTTAAGAGTCAACAAGTGTGTGGGCAAGGCTGAGCGAGCTGATCTAACATGCCTGGATTTCCACAGGGTGTTTAACAAAGCTTTCACCAAAGGATCCTAAAGAAATTAAATAGCCACAGCATGAGAAGGAAGGCCTCCGCCTAGACAAAAAACTACATAAAGACAGGACAGAGAAAAAATTTTTCAGGTGGGAAAAAAAGTCTCCCTGAAATCCCGGAGATCTGTGCTAAGGCACGAGGAAATCAAGATATCCATAAATGACATGAAAAAAGAGTGAACGATGTGAGAACAGACTCTGATGATTGGAGACAGAGGGTGCAGAGACAAAGATAAGCTGTGAAGAGACGCAGGAGGACTTTCAAATAAAGAGTCAATAGGTACCGAAACTTCAATTTTGTTCAAGTCAATTAGAAAAATGTAGATGTGCAGTGAAAATGCACTTGCAGGGAAAACATCCCGCATTTACATATGTGGTGAGGGATTTGGGAACAAGATCTTGGGAGTTAAAAGAAAGAGTCACATACATTAGTGAAACAGTTAAAACGACAAGGTGGAAAATCATTTCAACGTGGTTCAAATCTGGCTTGGTTGCATCTTCTGGTCCCTGCCATCGATGGCACCGGGGGTACAGAGACCAGCAGCAGCCCAGTGAAGGTTCAGGACAGCCCTGCCCTCAGGCTGAGCTCGGTTTCCAGCCTCTGGCCTGGACAAAACGCACTGAAGGTGGGTATAGAGGAGGTCTGTAAAATCACTAGTGGCATGGAGGGGACCGGTCAAGTAGTTCTTTCTTTCCTGGGTGCAGTCTTGCTGCAGCCAAAACGTCTCTATCACCAAAAGGAGAGGTACTAAAAGATGTCACTAAATCAAAGTTTCTCTTAGTACTTTGCACATGAAGCACTTATCTTTTTTTTTTGTTTGCTTTCTCCTCCTTTTTTTGCCTGAATATTTCATAACAGCTTTGGATGGTGTGCTATGGCAATTAATTGCCATCAAACTAAAGAGACCGTCTTTCAGTTTCCCGTTCAGCAGTTTCGGATTACGTTGTGAAAGCTGTTTGCTCTCTAGCCCCGATGTTACTTCAAAGCAAACTCAATAGAAATTGCTATGAAAAGTATATTTACAAATGAAATGTCAAGTGTCTTGATTTTTCCAGCTACCTCAGTCTGAAATTTGGTTCATATTAGAGCAAGAGGTTTAGGGGTTGTAGTAAGAACTACTTAACCTACTAACAAAAATATGGAGATTGTCACTGAAAAGCACCTAGTTTCCCACAGAGCTGAGAGCTAATAAACGAGAGCTAATATTTAAAAACCTCTTGGCAACGCAGAGAATTATGGTGTCATGAAGTTTTACCCTGGTACACTCCAAATTCACCTAAATGAGAGCTACCAACAGAGGTAATAAACAGGCTGTGTTGCTTACAGAATAATTGTAAAAACAGCTGGAAGATGACAAAATACTCCTGCAGAAGCCAATGGCTTGCAGTGAATCTATAGCAAATATCTGAATATTTCGGTGAAGTCTCAGAAAAGGGAGCAAGTCACTGGTTGATATAATTCATGTAAAGTCTTTGACCAGGTCCCCCATAAAATGGCTGAAGGAAATTGTTTTGGGTGGAAAGCAAACTCCGGCTGTGAGCCAAGTGGTCTCCGAGGGCAGGGTTCAACGGCAACGCCGATCCTTGGCCAAGGGCAGCGGCAGTGCTGGAGGCTGCTGGCCAAGTCTCCGGGGGGACCCACATGGAATGCATGCAGCTCAGAGGACTGAGAGGAGAGGGGGAAGAAAAGAGACAGCAGCATATTTTGCAAATACAAAGCTGCTTATTGAGGAAAAACCAGAGATGACCAGAAAGGACTTCAAAGACGAAAGAGGTAACAAGAAAACCAGTCAATTAACAAGAAAGCCGATTAATAACAGGTCAAGTACAGCACCCAGCGACCAGAAGCTTTTAAGCCTTTCTTACACACACCTTAAATCTCTCTAAATAACATGTCCTTTCAGGAGAGGGCTAAAGGTTTGCTTGGCTGAGATTATTCCATATTTGCCTATTGCCATGGTTACCTGTCGCTTCCTCAACGGAATCTGGTACAGGCCACTTCTCAGAGGACGTGGGCTACACGTAGCATCAGTCTGGTGCTGCTGGGACAGTTTTCTAGAGCTGTATTTCTGTGTCATTTTGCTTCTGTTTTGGATAAAAATAGTTCCTGGCACGGGTCAGGATGCAAGCTCCTTGGTGTGAGAGCGGTGTGCCTCCTGCACCCTTCCAGCAGCCTCCGTGTGTGTGAGAGACCTCTTTACACAGCCCGAGGTGGGCACCCACCCATTCAAACCATAAGGACGATCCCGCTGGGCGATGTGTGGCAGAGGTTGTGGTGATTATTTCAGTGCGAAATAACTTGTGTTATGGAGGCTGGAGGAAAGAGAACTCAAGTCTAAATTATCTTGTCGCCAACTAACCCCGCTCTTTCACTCTGCTGCTCTTGATAAGCTTTCACCTTGACTTAAGGCTGATCAAACTCTTTTATCTTTTTTTTTTTAACCATCACATTCAATCCTGCCTTTCTGAACTGCACACAGTCTGTGGTAAGGTAACCGCATTTTGGTTAAAGAGCAAGAATGCCACTAAATACGTCATGAATAGGCTGCTGAACAAAAAGTTGACTCTATGTGTCATCGCTAAAACCTGCTGGATTTAGTCATTGATTAAGAAGAGATTGCTTGCTGTTTCCCCCCACAAAAATCATGAGTACTAATTTCCTTGAAGTAGAGGTGCTTCAATGATACATGGCTGTCTTAAAGCTTTCCTGTTTGCTAAGAAAATTAACTGACTCTCATCAAGAATATCAGTGTATATGGCATATTGCTTGCTGGTGGCAGCTTCTAAAAGTAGCAGTGTCTCAGTGCACCGTGGTTAGGTTCAGACTGCATTGTAGCAGAGATATTATTAGTGCCCGTCAACGAGGACTGGCACGGTAACAGACAAGGAGATGTTGAGAGTAGGAATGTTGTGACACCAAAATACTTATTTCATCGGGGAAACGGGAAAATCCATTAATACGCAGACGCCTGTGAACAAGACAACAAAACAGATACAACACCACAATCCAACTAAATGCTAAACTTGGCCCCAAGTATTAAACCGATGGTGCCTGTCGCAAAATATGCACATTGCTTGCGATTTCAAAATGCATGTTTGGCTAGAGAGGATTTTCTAGAAAGGCATCTCTCCTAGTCTTAGTGTGCAAAAAATGGGCAATCCAGCCCTTTATTGTGTTTTGTCACTATTCTAATGAATGTACTCTTTCTCATTTGCATGGATATTTACATATCATTTTCAGCCATTGTGGCTGTAGGTGATATCTCTTTCCCTTCTTTTTGATGGGTTGATCCCACCACGCCAAGTGGCACGTGCAAGGATAAATCTGTAGGACCAGAAGAACCTGGCTGAGGTGGAGATCAGAGGGTTGCCAGGAGCAGGCGCATGTGCAGCGTACCTGCTCCTGCAGGAGCCTTCTGCTCCTCAAGCTGCCGCTCCTCACGATCACAAATGTTGAATAGCAATGAAAAAGAAGGGTTTCCTCCCACCACATCTATATTTATCTCGTGGCAATGCTATGGTTTAATGTGTCTTGACATCCACTATTCTTCTGTTGAAAGGAAACACCCTTTCGGAAGGAGGGGAGGTCTGTTCCTTTCCAGGAGTAGACCAAGGTCAGTGGAAGAACTGCAGACTACTCTGATGTCCCTTGACACCAGAACTTTACCACCCATGGTGTAAAACAAATGACATTACAGACCTGTTCCTTTTCTCCCCTGAAGCTCTGCAGTTCATTCACATTTAGAGGTACGAGTGATGTTGGACTTCTGAGGGAATGTGACGAACGAGACTGCTTTTACAAAGCACTTCTGAAAGCTTCAAAGCATCAGCAGACCAGCATGGTTTTTTCACTTAGTTTTATTTTCTTCACTTTTCTTCTTTATCTTCAATCTCTGAATTCCTCTCTGCACTGCATATCAGAGCAGTGCGTGGCACCAGCAGATTGCTTTTGTTGTTGCTTTGCCCTTCCCCTTGAAGGCTGGGCTCTTTAAAATTCACCTGCCATAGAGGTAGCCCACGTAATGGCACAGCGGCCAAGTGCCCAGTCGCCTCCCCGGTGCCTGGGGAAACCCCTCAGTCTGCAGTTCAGGGACAGCACCACTCAGCTGATGCTCCTTTCTGGAGGATAATTATTATTTTAGCAGAAAACATTAAGCAGCTTAGCGAGGTAATTGCTTCAGAGAGAAAGGGATGGGTGAGACCTGGCAGACAAGGGACAAGCGTGCTGGCGACTGGCTAAGCATGCACGAGGATGTGTGCACGTGTGCTGGCGGTGCATGCACGCCTGTCTGCCTGTGTGCACGGGGGGTTGACGTGCCCGGTCCTACGTCTGGAGCTGCCTGCCGGGGCTGTGGGTGGCCATCAGCAAGTGCAGGGTGACATGCACAGGGTACGCGGGGAATATTTGTTGAGCATTTCTCACAACAGGAGACATGCAAGGAAATTCGCTGGCCTAAGCATAAAAGAAGCACGAGGCAGAGTGTTTGTCACACAGCCCCTGGGTGGGCTGGGAAATCACTGCCATATGCTGCTATAGATGCCAGAGTACAAATCCCCATCACAGAGGAGCTGAACAAATTCATGTGATAAAAACGTCCAACAGTGACCAGATGTTGCTGCTGGAAAAGTCTTTAAGAGGTGGAAGGGTGTGTTGCAGGAGGGAGCTCAAAGCAGACACGGTGTGGGATGAGAGGAGGTGGCGAGGCTAGCGCTGCAGCCCCCCATCCTGAGCAGACAGCACTCAGAAATGTGAGAGGGCGTCGGGTAGAAGCAAACATTTCTTCAAGATAACTTTTCTGTCCTCCTGTGCTTCACCGCCGCTGCCCCAAAATGTTGCACCAGAGGTTTGGTTTAAGCCACCTTTTGGCTTCTGCTACTCCTAGAAAAGCCAAGCTCCTGCCCGAACCCCACCACGGGATACAAGAGCTTTGAAGCCTCTTTGTCACCATCGTCCAGCTCCAAGCGTAGGTAAATAAGTGTCATAAAACTCAATGTCAGAACTTACAGAAGGGACAAGTGACCTTTATTGACAAAATCCTTAAGCAATTTGATTTTGTGCGTTCCCTCTGACACTCACGCTCTCACAGGCACCAGATGTGCGTGCCTGAGTGGTCGTGCAAGGTTCTCCAGTGGGACACAGGGCACTAGTGACTCTGTCCCATCTTCGCTACATCTTTGGGGTTCCTCTGGACTGGCAACAAGAAACTTGGGTTTGGGTAGACCTTTACGCCTTTTGGAAGGCAACAGTTCTTGTCCTGCTGTTCCTCCCAGGGCTCACGTGCATTCCAGGCTCCAGCCAAGCCAACATCAGCATTTCTGTTACAAACCTCCACAAGCAGTGCTGCAGCAGCTGGAAAAGGGAGCTGTAAACCTGCTGTGGCCACGGCACCGACGTCCTGGTGCTCATCTGTACACCAGGCAGTTACACTGCCTTCGTGCCCAAACGGATTTCCACCATGGCTTGATGCAGCTTGCCTGCAGCATCTCTGGGCGTGGAACAGCTGTGCCTCAGAGGGATGAAAATGGCACAAGAATCATGAATTTGGGTGTTTCCTGAACCTTATCTCAAACACCCAAGGTTCCTGCCTCTGTGAAATTGTCCTGGTGAGCTCCCAAGAACAGACTGTCTGCCAAGGTCTCTGTTACCCCCTAGGATGGGTGAGGGTTGGGGGCAGACACGTCGTGCAGAAAAACAGGCAGCACCCGGGCTGCAGTGAGCTGCTGGCATGTCTGCCTGCTGCACCCGTACCGCCCTGAGCTCGCCGGCAGCGCGGGAGAGGCCGAATGCAGACCCGGGATTATCAAGAGCGTCCAGCTGCTGCCTCTTTCCAGTGGGCATGGAAATCCAGTGGCCTGGGGGGGTTCCAGCAGCATGTCTCGCATGCCCACGCCGCTCCTGGGGATGCTGCAGGACTGGGGATATGGGGCCGAAGTGGGAACAATGAGGGCACTGGAATGCCCACTGTGTTAATGGAATGCACCGTAGAAATCACAGTCATAGAGCTGGAGAAAGAAAGCCTGGTCCCATAAAACTCATTCGTGGAGTGGGTGGTGCCAACATGGGTGGTCCTCTGCTGCCATCCCTGACCCACTCGAGCCTGTCGTGCCCTCATCGCCCTCCCCATGGGCTCCCAGGGTGGCTGCCTGAGCTCCACAGGCGCCGGCTGTGACGCAGGGCTGATGGATGCTCTGGGGACGGGGCTTTGACGTTGCCGGTATGAGCTTTCCATTTTATTTTCATGTCTCAGCTGAAAACGTGTCACACGAGAAGGCGCAGGTCTGCAGGAAAGCTGCCAGGGCTGCAGACAGACATGTCACCGGCCTGACCCAGAAAGCAAAATATCTGGGAGCGCTAAAAGCACCAGATCAGCCTGTCTGGAGCCGTTATCCTCATGCCTACATCTGCATCACCTAAGCAGCCACCTGGACTTGAGCCCAGATGGGAGAAGCTGTGGGTGCTGGGGGTTGTCCAGCGGACCCCTGCACCGAGGAGGAGCCGTGCTCCCCATGCCCCCCTGCACCTTCCCAACCCCGCGGACCACGCCACTTTGGGTTTATTTCTAAATTTCTGCCAAACGTTATAAACCCCTGCCGGTCCAAGCACCGAAAAAGATGTATAAATATTGTTGGTGACTTTGCAGTGCCGAGGAGGCTGAGCTGCCCCCACACGACCAGACCTATGGTGCACACCTGAGATGGTGCAAGTGCTCCAGATCGGCGTTTCTGGGACGCATGGGCAATAACTGTGAAAATACAAGTTGAAGAGGTGTAAATTTCCTTTTTTTTATTTTTGCCAAATCCAATCCTCGTGGAACTATGGCTATTTTAAAGTGGAATATGGGTAAAGAATCCTGTTTGTGGTTCCTCTCATGTATTTCTGAAATGGAGAGAAAGTAACCTTTGGTGCAAGAGCCTGAAGTGTCTTGAATTTTCTGGAGCCACAAAAAGATGCTACATTACTGCAACAGCCAAGCTGTTTCTCTGGAAGTAATTCAGCGATTCTGCACTTTACTCATCTCTTTCACAAATAAAACATTATTTCACAGCAGCAAATCCAAATGAGTCTGGTTCTGGTATGGCCTAAACCCAGCTATGAATTTTGCTATGCCACTAAGGGAAAAAATGTTAAAACTACATCTGTCACTCACGTCACTTTCTGTGTTTCGTTCATGTAGAAAAGTCATTAAATCCCTTAAAAAAAACCCTACTTTCGGAAGAGCAGTTACATTTTTCTGAAAAAACAGAAGTAATAACATTTTTGAAAATTATGAAAGATACAGAAATTAAAATAAACAATCAACTCAAAAGAGAAAACAAATCAAGAACCTTTCTTTTAAAGGGGGAGTTGGAGGAGAAGGAAAAAGACTTTGTTCCAGATTATGATGAAACACATTTGGGGAACGGGAGCATTTCTGACGCATGGGGTGGTTTAGCAGAGCAAGCTTGAAGCAGGCAGGTTTGCTCTCAGTAGCTGCTCCTCTGTTTGGGCTTGGGCTGGGACTAGTGACCTACGTTTAGAGAAGCATTCCCCGTAACGCGAGGAGGAAAGGAAGCAACAAGCAGCAAAGATTAAGTGATCACCGGAGATGGGAGATGTTGTTAACCTGGTGTAAGTACTGGTGTTACACCAACAGGTAGGTAAACCTGCCAGTGCCCTCCTGCAGTCCCTCTCTCCATTTCTCTTGTGTATTTGCAAGGACCCCTGTCCAGAAGTACTGCAAGGATTGTCACCCCCCTGCACAGCTCTTGGTGCCTCGCTGGGGAAAGTGTCAGGAAAACGATCCCCACAACAGCTTTTTGACCTGATTAGAAAATATTAACTCCTCCTAAACTCTTCTAAAGTGATTTTCAAATGCTCTGTGATTCTTACGTACATTTTGTGGAGAGGGAAGTTCTGAAATTTCAGGTTTTATTCCATTTACTGCTGTGGCTGAGCGCTGGCAGTTGGTGTCAGGGAGGGATGCTCGCTTAAAGGGAAGACCCATCTCCTCCGCATACATACGTGCACCGGAGAAGACTTCCTCTGCATGCAGCTCGGGGTGCAGGGAACAGACCGGCAGCATGTCCCAGGTGTCTAGCAGATGTCACTAACGTGTCACAGCAGAGGTAAATTTTTGATCCTGCTGTATAAAATTAATTAAGGAAGTGGTGAAAGGCAGAGGTCCAAAGGAGGTCAAGATATCAAGTGAGGTAAAAAATGTCTTTCTGAAGGAAGAAACCAGCAAAAGCTGAAGGGAGCGTATTGAAGATCAATACATTAGAGCGTCTGCGGGGCCGTTAGATCGTCTGGCTTGGCCTCTCCTGTGATGCCAGGAGGGAACGGCATCCAGTGACTCCTGCTCTGAACACAAGGGCTTGTGCCGTGACATTACAGCGCCCGGCTGTCAGGGGACCAGAGGGCTTCCACTGATGAATCACCTGTGCAGTGACAAAGCCTGATTCATGTTTCAGCTGTCAGATGTTGCCTGTTGTTATGCCTTTCCCAGCTAGCGTAAGGATTGGGTCAGCAGATAGGATTTTTCTCCTTTGATGGAATGCCACGGTGATCAAGTCACACCACAGTCTTTTTCTGATACTTTTATATATTGAGTTCTCCAGATTTATACTGTCAGGCATTTCATCCAGCTCCAAATTATTTTTTTCCTTGCCTTTTCTGTAACTTCCCAATTTTTCAGTTACATTTACAAAAGGTGTAAGCTGGGCATGGCACTGCTCTGGCTGGTGCCACACATAGAATCATAGAACGCTTTGGGTTGGAAGGGACCTT
>VYZW01121551.1:0-11156 GCA_013401315.1 Balaeniceps rex
CTCTGCCTGGGCCAGGTGCGGCCTGGTCGGTGCCCGGGGGCCGCCCCGCTGCCATGGGGGCAGGCGGGGGCCGGGGCGAGCCCAGCACCTCCCGTCCACACGCCTCATCCCACCCGGTGCCCCTCTTCGCTCGTCCTCCTCTGCTCATCCCCGCCACTCGTCCCCTCCGTGTGTCCCACAGCGGGACGCTGGTTTAGCTTTAAAATAGGGCGTTGGAGCGTTCCCTCTAGCGCTCTTAAACCATCGGACGCGGATTAAAGCGTAAGGGTTGCAGGGTGCTAACGGCCTCTGTGTGTGCACGGGTGAGCGAGGAAACCCGAAGGGCACACATGAACCTTCCCTGGGAGCCTGCTCTCTCCCCAAATGGTGCTCTCTGCTCGTCCTGCCACAGACAACTCCCACTAAATGCATCTTTCTGATCTCTCTGGCCCACGTGGAGCTGGCAAACGCATCCCCAGCCCGGCTGCTTGTCTAGAAACGATCTCTTACAACAGCTCTTTGCACCTGCAGGTGATGGAGGGAGAGCCTTATTACCATTTCAAACACCGCGGCACCAGGCCGAAAGCCTTAAGCAGACACTGGGGCTGGAATATGCGCCTGGCAAAAGAGCCAAAGGTAGGGAGGAAGTGGTTGCAGGACCTCGGCACACCACGCTGGGCAGGCTCTGCCTGACGCCAACAACGCTGCTTCCCACCCAGGTCCTCTGGTTTGAGCAGCAAACCGTAAAGAGGCGCACAAAGAGAAGCGTCAGCGTGGTGCCAACAGACCCCTGGTTCCATAACCAGTGGTACATGGTGAGATTTTGCTGCTCTCTCTTCTAATCCTCGAGCAAATCACCTCCCCGACACGTAAACAGGACTAATGCTGGCTTGTGATGAGGCAGCAGAAGAGTCCTTGAAGGTCACCCGCAGCCTGCTGCCCAGGGGCTGATCAAATTTAATCCGTTTTCCAGAACAATGACATCAATCCCGATCTAAACATCCTCACGGCTTGGAGCAAAGGGTACACCGGGCTGGGGGTCGTGCTGACCGTCCTGGATGATGGGATCGAGAAGGACCACCCGGACCTGTCTGCCAACTACGTAACTACCATGGGCTGAGCAGCGCCGGCTGCAGGAACCTGCTCCTTCAGGGCGTGTTGTCTCCAGGGGAGGGTGGGAGCCTTCATCCCACCCGTGAGACTTTGCAGTGGGAACTCAGCCTCTCCGTGGCTGGATCAAAAGGTTTGGTGTCTCCCGCAGTGAATTTTCCCATCAAGGAAACGTTAGAACTTGTACACGCTCAAGCCCCCAAAACAGATGTAATTACAGCAAGCTGCAAAGCCAGTAAAGCTGGTAAGCGCTCACGTGCTCCGAGAGCCGAGAGGAAAGAAAGGGTAAACCTTCGTTGTTGTTTATAACAACATCCTTTCAGCGGTTTGCAGTTCCTCTCTCCTAACCGCGCGGCCGGCGAGGCTCACCCTCGGGTGACTCTCCACGCTGTGCTTTCTCAGTGAACGTGAGCCTGGGTACGATGAAGCAGTACAGCGACGTGCACAGTTACGCTCCTTTAGTGACACCCCATTCCCAACAACTCCAGGTTAACCCCAGGCAGTTGCTGGGTGCAAAGGGGCCCCCCCTGCCCTCTCTGGGCTGGGCAGGCAGCGAGCTCGGGGGCAGGCAGGGCGATCCACGCTGCCAGACACCAGGCAAAGTACCAGGCGCCTGTGTCGAGCTGTCACAACCGACACCAAAAGGCAGTTTGCTCATGCCGGTGCCTCTTTTTGCAATAGGACCCCCTGGCAAGTTACGACTTCAACAGCAACGACCCTGATCCCCAGCCTAGGTACGCCGCCAGGGACAGAAATGGGTGAGTTTTACCGGTTGATCATCCAAGCAAATCTCTGCCCTGTGCTGGGTGCTTTATCTCTCCAGGGGCTGAGGCTGTCCCAGGCCCCCTCGCCGAGGATGGCTCACAGGCTGACTCTGTCCCCCAGGCATGGGACACGCTGTGCAGGAGAAGTGGCGGCTGCAGCCAACAACCGAATCTGCGGAGCAGGCGTTGCGTACAACGCCAAAGTCGGAGGTGAGCCATTGCTCCGGTGTGCTGGTGGGATGGGAGTCACGAACCAGCTCCGGCACCCTGGGGGGGACGCGTGGCCCCAGGCAGGGCTGCTCTGGGGGGAGACGGGGGCTTGCAGGGGGGTAGAGGGTGCTGCGGTGTTACCGCACACCCGGCCACGGTGAGGGGCTCAGTGCTCCCTGGGGTTTAACACCCACTGCGACACAGAGCTCCGGCAGGCAGCACCAGCACCGTGCAGGCTCAGGCTTCCCTGTGGAAGCGAGTGGGGCAAATGGGGTTAAAAGCTGGGAGAACTCGCTGTGCTTAATTGCAAAGGGCTTAACGAGGAGCTTTGGGGAAAGCCACAGGGACCTGCAGGAGCCTGATCTCCTTAGGGCAGCATCGAGTGAAAGGTGCTTAAGGCAACTTGAGGGGTGAAGCGGGGGCCGGGGAGATGCCGCTCGGCCCTTATGTTCACATGGTGTGTGCAAGGCTCCCATCCACCCGGAGCCGGCGTGGCCTCCCGAGCGCTGCTGCCTCTCGGGCACTGCCGCTCCTCATCCTGCCCCTACAGGTGTGCGGATGCTGGACGGTCCCCTCACGGACATGGTGGAGGCTCAGTCCCTCAGCCTGCGCCCCCAGCACATCCACATCTACAGCGCCAGCTGGGGCCCCGAGGACGATGGGAAGACTGTGGACGGGCCAGGCGTGCTGGCCACGGTGGCCTTCTACAGAGGGGTCACCAAAGTAAGCTTGGCGCTGGCCTCGGGGACCTCGTTGGCACAAAGACCCCCCTGCTCACCCCCCTCTGCCTCCCCACTGCCAGGGACGGGGCGGCCTCGGCTCCATCTTCGTCTGGGCCGCCGGCAACGGCGGGATCAACTACGACAACTGCAACTGCGACGGGTACGCCAACAGCATCTACACCCTGTCGGTGGGCAGCGTCCTGGCAGGCGGCCAGAGGCCCTGGTACAGCGAGGGCTGCTCCGCCATCCTCACCACCACCTACAGCAGCAGGACCACGAGCGAGGTGCAGATTGTGAGTGTCGTGCCGGCTCTGCCGGAGCAGCGACCCTCGGGCAGACACCGGTGCCCAGCACAAAGCGGGCTCGTCCGAGCCCTCCTTACCTGGGGAGGGAGAGGGAGGCTGTATTAAAGTGTCTGCGTTAGACCCCAAAAGCATGAAGGGACCCAGCGGGAGCATTTACTGAAGTTGCCCAACTCCAGCCAGTCCTGCCCTCTGCTCCAGCAGCTGGCAACGGTGCCGAGACCCCCCCTCTCCCCCCCCAGGTGACCACCGACCTGCACCACAGCTGCACCGACAAGCACACGGGCACCTCCGCCTCGGCCCCGCTGGCCGCAGGAATGATCGCCCTCGCGCTGGAGGCCAAGTAGGTGCCATGCGGCAGCGGGACGGTCCCCAGGGCCCTGCAGGGACAAGGAAGAGGGACTTTGCTAGCAGGGAGGTTTGGGGTTGCGGAGCTGAGGTCTCCCCGGGCTCTGGTGGGGCAGCCTCTTCTCCCAGGACACTGCGGGAGAGCGGCCGGAGGCAGGAGTTCTCCTCTGGAGGTCTCTGTTGCTCCCATTTCGGCAGTGAAGGAGGCTGGGGGGGGGACCAGCTTGGACCCAGGCAGCTAACTTACCCACGTCAGAAGTTAGAGGAGCCAGATCTCACCCTCAAAAGTAACCCAAAGCAGAGACCTCTGTCCCCAAGTCCTCCTTGCTTCCAGCCCAGCACTGACCTGGCGTGACCTGCAGCACCTTGTCATCAGGACCTCCAAGCCTGCTCACCTGCAGGCAGAAGACTGGGCCGTGAACGGGGTCGGACGCAAGGGTGAGTCCAGGGCTCAGCCGCTGCCCGCCCTGCCCGCTCCTGCTTCCCTCCCCTGGCTGCGGGGGGCATGTGCTGCCCCTCAAATTCCTGCCAGCAGAGCTGGGGCAGGAGCCCCCGGCGCGCTCTCAGCGCGGAGGGGCTCACGTGTCCTCTCTTGGGTGGCATCTGCTTTTCAGTGAGCCACCACTATGGCTACGGGCTCCTGGACGCTGGTCTGCTGGTGGAGATGGCCAAGGCATGGACAGGAACTCGGCCTCAGCGGAGGTGCTCGGTCAAGGCTCTTCACGCCCCCCGGTAAGGGATGATATCCCCTGGGTCTGACCTCACGAGCCCACACAGGGACTTTCTCGTAGCAAAGTCGTGCTGTCCCCATTGCAGGAACAAGCGATGCTTCCCAGAAAGCGGTCTGTGCTGCACGGCTTCCGCTGCAATCGCAGGGCTGTGCTTAGAGGTCGCGGTGGAGGGCAGGATGCCCTTGGAGGGGGAAGAGATGCCCTCACCTCTGTCTTGTACCCGGTAGGAACATCGGCTCCAAGCTCACCATCTCTACAGACGTCTCCTTCTGCTCGGGAAAGACCAAGCGGATCCGCTCGCTGGAGCACGTCCAGGTCCAGCTCTCTCTGAGCTACAGCCGCAGGGGGGACCTGGTGATCGCTCTGACCAGCCCGATGGGGACCACGTCCACGCTGGTGACCGTGCGGTAAGGGCGCTCCGCGAGCTCGCAGGGAGCACGTTGGGATGAGACTTAGCAGCTGCTGGGGGGCAGAGGGGGCTCCTCCTCTCACAGCCTCCCCTGGGGCCAGGACGCTCTCCCCCACAGGGAACGGGCTCACCGTGCCCAAAACTCCTCTGTGGCCCCTGCCACGTCTTGGCAATGCCCCCTTATACCAAGAACGCCTTGTCTGGGGCCTTCTTGGGCTGCCTCCCTCCCCTCCAGCCCCTGGGCTGTCACTCCCGGCTCTCCTCTCCTCCAGCCCATACGATACCAGCCAGGAGGGCTACAACAACTGGACCTTCATGTCCACACACTTCTGGGACGAGAACCCCAACGGGACCTGGACGCTCCGGCTGGAGAACAAGGGCGATGCCTATAACACAGGTGGGTGTCCAGGGCCCCGGGGGAGTGAACCGCACTCACCGAGGTCACCCAGTGCCACGGTTGTTCTTGCCTCTTCTTTCCTCCTCTTTGATTAGCAACGTGTTGGATTCTCCTCTTCCTGCTCCTCCTGGGCACAGGGTCTGGCCAGGGCCCTCTTTTTCTGCAGGGCCACGTTGGTTTGGTTTGAGGGTGTCCCTGGCCAGCACACAGCCAGGAAGGGGGCACGGCTTGCTCTCCCCCACGCAGCCCCGGAGCTTCCAGCCCCGCATCCATCAGCTCGCAGCTCCCAAACGCCGGAGGGTGGGAACGCGGCCGCCATCAGCACCGACTCCTGTCCCTCCTGCCCCCAGGTCTGCTGACCAGCTTCATCCTGCACCTCCACGGCACAGACGACGACATGACAGCCAGGCGCTTCGCAGCCTCTGCCGTGGACGAGTGCATCAGGCGGGACGCGCAGGGAGCGTGCGAGGGTGAGTCTTTGGGCAGGAGGGGCCGGTGCTCTCGGCTCCAGGTGGCCCTGCAGCCCGGCTCACGCCGCTGTCCCTCCGCAGAGTGCGGCAGCTCTTTGTACGCCTACCGGCGCTCCTGCCTGCCCTACTGCCCTCCGCGCTACTACGGCCGTACCCGGAGAGCCACCGCCATGAACGCGTCCCACGTCTGTGCCAGCTGCCACCCCTCCTGCTACACGTGCCAGGGCGCTTCGGCCAACAACTGCACGGCCTGTCCCCCCGCCCGCACCTTCCACGAGCTCACCCGCTCCTGCTCCCCTCCACAGGGCTTCCCCGCCGAGGAGGGGCTGCAGGGGGACCTTCTGCCTGCCCTCGTCTGCGGGGGCCTGATCCTCACAGCCATCCTCTGTGCCACGTACCGTGTGGCCTTTTGCGTCGTGAAAGGTAGCTCCTGCTGTCCCCGGGCTTGGAGGACAGCGTGACACCAGCCTGGGCTGCACGGACACAGGCAGACGGATCCCAGCCTGGGACAGAGCTGCCCTCACCCGGCTTCCAAAATAAATGGTTGCTGCCTTTCTGCACCGCCCTCTCCGAAGGGTGACTTCCCTTCCCAGCAGCGCCTGGGCTGATCCCACCCCGAGTCCAGCTCTGTGCGTGGGCAGAGACACGGGTGGTGGCTTCCCTCCCCGCATGGCTCGGCCCCCCACATCCCCCGGGGACCCGAGCCGTGCCGGGGGGCCCGGCCTCGCACGCTGCTGCGAAGGAGCTATTTCCAGAAGGGCCAGGAGCCCTGTGCCCTTTCCCAGGCGCGGAGGGCCGTGGGGAGGAGGAGATGTGACATGTCCCCAAACAGCTGCACCCCAGTGACCACAGCCAGCTCCTCCAGCGTGAGCTTAGCCGCACGCCCGTGCCGCTTTCGGCAGAGCGGAGGCAGCCGGACTCCAAACCGCTGCTTGGGGAGGACAGCCCGGACCCACACTGCTGCCGCACGGTGCGGTCGCCGGCTCTTGTTTACCAGCAGCCTTTAGTCCTTAAAAAAGGGGTCCCGGGGGTTGCTGCACCCCACAACCGCCCCGCTTTCCCCCTGCCGCAGCAGCGACGACGAACGCGCCCTGGGCCCTCGCTGTCCCATCAGGGCTGGCAGCGGCACAGCCGCAGCTGGGCCCTGGCACGCAGCGCGGCACCAGGCAGGGCTGGGACGGGCACGGGGAGAGCTGCCAGCTGGGGCCCTCCCAGGGGCACCGGCACCGCACGGGGCTCGGCCTCCCGACCGCAGGACCCCGGCTGCGCCGGCGCAAGGCTGCGGTGCGGCAGGGTGAGGGCGGTTTGTCCCCCCGCCGCCTGTGCCATCCCTCGGCGTGTTTGCGCAGCTGAGGAGTTACAGAAGAGAGCAAGACCTTTGCCCAAGCGTGTAATCACCCATGAAACCAGCCCCCGGCCGGACCGTACAGAGCACGGACGGGAGGGAGCCGGGATGGAGCTTTTCCTCAAGTGGCAGCCGAGAGCAAGGGGCTCTCCCCGCCGGGACTCCCAGCCCCGGGGACAGGCTGGGACCCACGCCTCGCAGTCTGCCGGGGGAGGCGAGCGGAGCGCGGTTGCAGACACTGAGGCAGAGGCCTGGGGGAGACGGCTTTGCCGAAACATCGGCCAGCCCAGCACCGCGGGATGAGTTAGAGCCTGGACGCACCAGAGCACGGCTTCCCCCGCAGCGGTGCGAGCCCCACCGGCCCCTCCAAGGGGTTTTCTCCATCCTGCTCCCTTCTGCCCGTCCTGGCCTAGTCCTCGGTGGGCAGCCTGCGGTGCGGGAACCGCCGCTGGATCTCGGTGCGCACATCATCCTGCGTGGGGGGAGATGGGGCTGGGGGAGCTCACACCACCCTGCCCCAGCAGCCCAGGGCACCCGGTCCCCTCCCCGTCCCCAGCCCCCCGGTCCTCACCGCCCGGCCGAGCTGTCCCAGCAGTGGGATGAGGTGCAGCAGTTCCTCGTCCCGCAGGTCCCCCCACCACCGCGGCACCGGGATCCAGTTGGCAGCCTGGGGAGAGAGGGCGAGGGCTGGCCGCGGAGGAGCCATCGCAGCCGCGGTGCTCCCGGGCGGCCGGTGCACGCAAACGGCCCCCCCATGAGAGCCAGCGCTGCCGGTACCTGGGCGGGGAAGCCCTGGATGGTGTGGTCCAGGGCCACCGTCTTGGCCAGGTCCCTGCCCAGGCAGGTCAGGTCCTTCCAGTAGCAGCCCCGGGCGCAGAGGCAGTCCCGCTGGGAGAGGCAGTGCCTGGAGGGGGGGGCAGAGCCCGTGGGGACCAGTCCCTGCCACAGGGCAGGTCCCCAGCGGGGTTTCACCAAGGCCATCACCTGATCAGCTTCTTCTTGGGGTCCAGCACATCCAGGACCTTCTCGGCATAGTCCTGCTTCGCGGTTGTGAAGATGAAGATCTGGGGGAGCAGGCGAAGGTCCCTGCAGAGGCTGCCCGAGTCCCCCCCCACCCCGACGCAGCAGCACCCTGCCGGCTCCCCGCAGACCCCGGGGGAACACGGGGGCTCCGGATACCTCGTAGGTCTTGGAAAGGCTCTCCAGGAACTGCTGCACGTGGGGACGCAGCTTCACGTGGACCTGGAAGGGAACAGCATTTCCAGGCAGCCCCAGAAAGCCACCAGCACCCATGTCCTGACACCAAGGTGACCCCCAAGATGGGGGGCCAGCACCCCAAGCAGGATCCCAGGGGTCCCCTGGGCACCCTCTCCTCTGGGATTTCAGCCCCTGGGGCCCACTTCTCCTCCAGCGACTAGGGAAGGACACGGGCAGGGAGGACACACGGACACTGCGGCTCTTCACAGCCCTCTGTGCCCCCCCCGGGGACCCAGCACCCCGCTGTCCCAGCCCCAGCACGTGGGCACCCACCTCGTAGGAGTCTCCCTGGAAGAGCATGGTGAAGGTGGCCGCGGCGCCTCGCCGCCAGCCGGCAAGCACGGAGGAGCAGAGCAGGGTCCCCTCCTGCAGGGTGGGGAGCAGGGTCAGACCCCAGCCCAGGGGCCACAGCCCCCCCAGCCCCCCAGCTCACCAGCTCCAGGACGAGGGTGCACTCCGGCGTGCTGCGGGTCTTCCGGGGACCATCCCTGCCGGGTGCCGGGACCGCAGGGACCAGCCTGGCCGGAGGAAGGCAGAGAGGGTCAGCCATGCAGTGGGGCTGGGGGGCCGTGGGGACCCCCTCCCACGTACTCACAGGCTGGGGACAGCGGGGTCCTGGCACTCGTCCATGGGGAGCCCCGAGAAGTAGGCGCCCTTATAGCGGGGCTGCGGCGGGGGGCTCGCAGGCTCTGCGGGACAGAGGGGTCCTGTCAGCGCAGCCTGGGGCAACCCCCCCTTCCCCAGGCAGGGGCTGCCCCGGGGGGGACACACACTCACCCCTTTCCCCGGGGCAGGGGGGAGCAGACGCCGGCCTGCGACGCTCCCCTTCGAGACGCAGCTTCGCCAGCCGGCCCTTCCCGGGGGTCACGGGTGCCGAGGGGGGGCACAGGACACGCTCCCAGGGGTCCCAGCCCTGCGGTGGGCAATGCTCCCCCCGCTCCCCTTCCCTCTGCCGGCTCTTGGCTCGCCGGCGAGCCCCAGCCTTGGCGGCCGAGAGCCCCAGGTCCCGGCTGCTCTCCCTGCGGGGTCTCTTTGCTCGCGGGGTGACTGTCCCCAAACCCGCCATGGCTGGGACGGCCGGACAGGGACGCCCCCAGCACGGGATGCCCGAAGGTGACAGCGCAGAGCCCTGGGGCTGCCGGGCATCGCTCGCTCCGAAAGTGCTGCTAGAGCTGGGGGTGCTGCCCACCCCGGGGACCCCCAGGGAGCACACCCACCCTGCCTGGGGACAAACCCCCCCAACAGCCCCAAAACAGCCGTGGAGGGTGGGAGGGGGGACTTTTATAGGGCGGAGCACCCTTCCAGCCCTAATCACCCCAAGGTGCCTCCGCCTGCGCTCCGGAGCACCCGGCAGCACCCAAGCGTTACTGGGACCAGCTGGGGAGCCCAGTAGAGCCCCAGCTGCCCCCAGGGCTCATCCCTGGCTGCTGGTGATTAATGACCCGGTACGCTAAGGACCCTCCTGGGCTGGCAGCTGCCACGCAGGGCACCCCAGGGCACCCACCCCAGGTACCCCCCAGCTGCAGCCCCAGCCCCATGCCCAGTTTGGGAGCAGTCACCAGTGACACGAGCTGGGAGAGCTCAGCCCTTCCCCGGCACCGGCTCCAAACCCAGCCCCAGACGGGTGCGAGACCACCCCAGGAGCCCTGAGCAGGCAATGCACCCTGCGGTGCCCAGCGCAGCGCTCCCGGGGTGGCCGTCCCTGCAGCACCCCCGGGCACGTCCCGTCCCCGCACGGGCCCCGCGGTTGCGCCCGCCAGCCCGCGGGTTGGGTTACGGGCGAGGGGGCTCCGGCACAGGGAGGGACCCGCTCGCCTCCGCCGGAAGAGAGATAAGCGTCGGGTCCCCGACCTCGAAAGGCAGAGCCTGGCAGGGATCCATCTCGGGGACAGGGACACGCTGCTGCAGGGTGCATTGCTCCGGGAGCTCGGCATGGGGACGCGGGAAGGGACCCCCTACCCCGGCACCCTGGGGTGGGGAGGGCGTGGGACGCCCTGGGCCGGCTCCAGCCAGGAAGGGGCACGTCCAAGCGAGGCAATATACGGGTTTATTTTCTGCAAAAAAATAAATTACCACCCTCCTTCGTCCCCCCGCAGCCAAGTCGGCCCCGAGGACGGCGAGATGCCCGGCACGGGGCGGAGGGCAGGATGGGGGGGCCCTGGGGGCCCTGGCCCCTCCACGGCCACGGAAAGGGCTCGGCACATGGCAGGAGCGTTTCCAGCCCCCAGATCCCACCGGCCACCCCCTCCCCGGGCGATGGAGCCGGGGGGGCTCAGGGTGGCTGGGGCTGGGTGCAGTGCCGGGCTGCCTCCCGCAGCAGCCGGTCCTCGCGGGGCGTCCATGGCCGGGCGTAGCCGTCCTCCTGCAGCAGGATGCGGTTGAGCGTGCGCTCGTAGTTGACGTGCTGCCGCGCCATGAGCAGGTACTCGCCGCCCTCCCGGAGCGGGGGGCAGCCGCAGGTGCTGGGCACCCACACGTACTCCCGGGACACCAGTGGGAAGCGGTGCCGATACGGCTTTTTCACCTCCACCTCGTAGCGCGTCTCCTGCCCCATCAAGCGCCGCGCCAGGATCCGGCCCTGGAAGACTGTGGGGCGAGCACGGGGCACCCTGAGCCGGGCACGTCCCCCAGCATCGCCCCGAGCCCCTTCCCGTCCCCGGCGCTCACCGAAGTCGCTCTGGCAGAAGTGCCGGATGCGCTGGGAGCGTCCCTTGGCCGGGCGGCACCTCCCGCATCGCCCTGCGGGGGCAAAGCTGCAGCGGTTTAGGGGGGAGAGGGGACACGGCACCCCCAAAACCCCTCCTGCGGCGGTGGGAGGGGGCATGGGGGCCCACAGCCCATAAGGGGTGAGAGGACGTGCCAGGGTCCCGGGGAGGGTTAACTCAGGGGGCCCTTTTTTAGGGTCCGCATCTCATGGAGAACCCCTGGGGCTCTCCAGGCCCCTCCCCGCAGCAGAGAGCCCAGGGGTGCGGGGGGCTGCAGGGACCCCCATGGGGGAGCAGGCACCTGCGGCAGCCCCGGCCCCGCTCCGGCCAGGGGGGCTTCTCGGCGGCGGCTCCGTGGCAGAGCCCCCGGGCTGGGGCGGCGGCGCGGGGGCCGGGGTGACCGGGGG
>VYZW01121552.1:0-10775 GCA_013401315.1 Balaeniceps rex
AACAAAAAAAAAAAAAAAAAAGACACAAACAACTTTATACTGAAATTGAGTGGAAATTGGAATAGTGAAGGAAATATGCTTTCTTTTTCAATTCCAGATGCTCATGCAGTCTTTTGCCTGGGATTAAGAGGTCACTTATTGCAGCCTTAAAGGATAAGGACTGGGCTAGATAGGAGAATCAGCAGCTGTTTATTCTGTAAATGTTTGAATATGAATCAGGTCTTCCTTTTCAGAGCTTCGCTTATTACTTTTATTTACCAGGATAATATCAGAAGTCTAATTAATTCTCTCCACCTCTTTCGACGCTCAGTGTCTCAGTGCTTCAGCAAAGCTGGAACCCTTTAGAGCTTTCTATCTATTGAATGAAATATCCTTGTTTATAAGGATGGCTATGTCTTTATCTTTTCGGCTGAGATTGCCTTAAAATGTACTGGTGCACAGCACACAGATAATGCTGGGGGAATAATCATTTCTTCGGTGGTTTTTTTTTTTTGCATTTGGTTATCAACTGGTGGTTTATTTCTGTAATCGTCTTTATCAGAATCCTTGCTACACAGTGGTTAATATTCTGGAATGATTCTTCTCTCTTTCAAAAGTTAGAAATATCATCAGCCTCAGTGAGACAAACTGAGGTCTGGGGCTGTTAAGTGACTTCTCCAGAATCACACAGGGAAGGGTTTTAAGGCTGGGATTCAACAGACCTAAACGTTATGTTCAAAACCCAGTGTCTAGTCCTCAAGTACTTCTGCAGACTCTTTCTGGGGTGAATTGCCACTCTCTGGAGCTATTTTTGGAGACAACTCTTAGACTAAATGCAGCTCTAAAAGGGCTAAAGCTGGGTGTAATAAGTCCCAGCCTACACATCTGGGTTTCTGCTGCAGTGACTAAGCCAGAGGACCTGATTTGGGCTAAAACACAGGCCTGCACTAACAGGCCTTCATAATTGCCTTATTTTGCCCTGTTTCAGCCCACTTTCAGTCACCACCTTCCGGAGACAAGATGGCAGGAGGGCAGTTTCCCAGGGCAAAGATGACAACCAGCATTTCACCAAGCCTGCAGCAGACACCAGTGACTCCTGTGCCGCGTTGGGGTGGTGCCAAGGGTCACCCTGGGGCTGTGCGCATCCCCAGGAGGAGGAGGATGGTGCTGTTGGTGCTCACAGTGATGCACCCTGCTTTCCTGGAGCAGGTGCTGGGTACCACTGTAACCTTGAGCTTCGCTGCGCTGAGATGCCAGCCCCTCCTCTAAAGCCTTGTCTGTTTTGACTGTAAGCTCTTTAAGTTGGGTCTCTCTTGTAATACTCGCACATCCCGTCCTAGAAAGCTGCCACAGTAACAGCCCTTATCTTGATGAAGGACTCAGTGTGCTGCTCTAGTGCCTTGTAATAATAATATTGTTAGAAAAGTTCTTCCATATCATCCAGCCCAAGGACAAACGAGATCTCCCTCTGTCCTAATTCAACAAGGATTTTGTTTATTCTTGATTATTTCCGTTAGTAACGCTTGTATTACTGGAGTTTGCTCTGTTTGCTCACAGCGTGCTCTCTGCCGCTAATGCCTTTCTTTTTGCGTTTGACCTAAATGTTTCCAGTTTTTAAAATGTTTAGGTAATTCGTAGTGACTCCTCTTAGCTTTTAAGTAAAGCTTCTTCCTTGTTATATCTCTGGTACCCATAAAATATGTGTTCAGTAAAAATAGCTTGTAATAACGTTGCAGCCAAAGGAGGTGCACGAGAGGACCAGCCATTTCCTAAACACATCACGAGAAGTTCTGTGTTGATTATGCATTTATTATTGATAACTATTAATTATATATTGGTTATTACAGCACTCTCTTGTTTTATTGGCGTGCTATGCATTTTACAGAGGCAAAAGCCATTCTAAGAGAAATGGGTGACATTAGCTCAGCACAATGATTAATAACTTTATGATAATGATGTATATCTATTTATCATTGAGCTCTGAAACACACAAGAAAATCCTATGCAAGCTCGTTCACACTCTGCTTGGTACATGAAGGGGTGACTTTGTCACTGAGATTGGGCCACTTCTAGAGCCAAAAGAGGGAGATAAAAATTAGTCCCCGTTAATTAGTGGAGGGTGGCTGGGCTTGGGCCTCTTGGATTTTTGCAACAAGATTTTACACTTGGATTTTTGAGGGACTCTAAAGATACACCTAAGCATACACAGCCAGCTGAGCTTCTTTGAGCAGGCTTGATGTCCAAGAAACACAAAGTATGGTAAATCATGTCCCTCCTTTGGTGTCTAAAGGTGGACAACTAAACAGGAGTCACCTCTGAAAATCTTGACCCTGCTGCTCCCACGTCCCTTTGAGCACTTCAGTGCTGGAAACTATGTGGGAGCACAGCCTCAGCCATCGGGGTCATCTCGATTTAGCACAGATTCTTCTCCTCTGTCCATCCAGAGTACTGGGGGCACGGCGTGATCCAGATGCACTTTGGTGAACAGAGTCCCTCGGGATTTACACCGGTATCCAAACCCCTCTCCTCATGTTCCTTTAACTTTGGCTTTGCCAAGCCAGTATCTGTTTTGATTTGCAGCCTTGGTGGTGTTTGAATGTACAGTAAGTAGCATCTTGCTGGCAAATATGAGATGCTGATAGCTTCTGAAATCTATATTCCATCCTTGAGATAACAAGACAACAAATTTTTTTACATCTTAGGGAAGAAAAAAGTGACAGGCTGTTAGGGGAGGAGATCAAGGTACGTGCAAGCACGTGTCCCTGTCCCTCCATCAGGATTCAATCATTTCCCCAAGCAGGAGGATGTAATCGGGGTGTCCATGTCCCATTTCCTAGGGAGGGGACAGGAGGGAGGGGGACCTCAGCATTGGGACTGGATTGATTTCCCTTTGCTAGAGCAATTGCACTTCTGAAGTGGCAAAAAAAATAAATAATAATTAATGAGTAGTAAACACCCCATTTGAATCTTTAAATGAGTATCGGATTTTAATTATAAAGGTTTAATTTTCAGAATGGAAAAACTACTTTTGCACAATTACTGCATGCAACTTTTAATTAACTTTCAAGAACTTTTACTTTAAAAAATCTAATTAATAATACTTAGGGAACTATTAGCACAAAATAAGTCATGGAAAGGGGGAGAGAAATATAAAACATATATTGTACAAAATTACTTAGGAGAAAGAGAATTGCTAATTCTGAAAACAAAGCCAAAGCGTCCAGCTTTCTGAATTCTGGCCTATAAGGAGCTTTTTGCTGAATGAAAGCATGAGAAAGACATGGGAACCACAGGATTTAGTAGAGAAAATACTGTTATGTTAATCAGCTGTTGCAGAGACCTGTAAGATTAGAAGAGATGATCTGTTTCACTGGCCAAAGGTTCCTTTATTTTGGGGAAATATGACACCAGGAGATAAGACAGTTCCAGGGAGGCAGTGAATGAAGGGGTAAAGAATGGGATGGGAACCCACAGGATTGCTCCCCAAAGAGCCCTAGGAAGAAAGAACCCAGCTGCAAAGAGAGGAGAGCAAGCCGAGCCTCATCGGCTAGGCAGGAAAACGTGGGCAAAGAGGCAGTACGGTTGTTTGTAACCCACTGGGAGGGTGGGAATGAAGGGGAGCTGCAAAATCACCAGCAAGAGTGGAGGAAAGGAAACCTGGAGCCATTGCAGCCCTCCAGAAGGAAGGGTCTGTGTATGCAAAATGGTCCGGGCAGAGCAGGCTTGGAGCAGGAGGGGGAACACTGGTAGGATGTTCTGGAGCAGAGGTATATTACTGCAGGAGCTAACTAAGAAGGAAATTAAGTCAGGGTACAAGGACATAAGGCGGGGGGCAGCCTGTGGTAAAACTTGTTGCTTCGGTAATGGAACAACACTAACATTTTGCCCAGGCCTTGTTCCAGCTGGGTTTTAAATTAACCAGTAGATACAGCTGTCAGCGTTTCTTTTATGAGATTGCTCCAACACAAGAAATCCTCCATGGTCTAAACAGTGTGTTTTGGAATACCCGTGTTTGAGTGTATAAGGGAGGTTGAACCTATCTAATCTAGCGCTCTGCCAACATGTCTTTGACTCAGCACAATGTACCCTGAATTAAACTGAAACCCAAAAATCCTGGACATAGTGTCCTTTATGGCCAGTTCAGCCAGAACGAGCTTCTACCTCCATTCTCCTTCAGAGAGGGGAGGAAGGATGCAAAACCAAAGATCTGAAGCATTCCTTTTAACAGAGGGTGGGGGGAAAGCTGATGTTTGTAGCCCCTTCTCCTAATGAGCTCTCTGGCCAATGTAGCTGAAAAATAAATCGATGAGCAGGAACAAAGTGCCTGGAACAGAAACAGTAAAACTTTGCATTAGGGACCTGCCTGAAGACCCCAAGGGCAGAAGCATCCTGCTCTTTGCATGTTGCTTTTGCAGCAAGCCCATGGGTTGTGCCTAGGCTGCTCCCAGACAGCAGCTGAGAGCAGAGCATGGGCTGAATCCTCCAGCCTTCCTCTTCCTCTTTGCTTGGCCAGCTGGCAGACAGCCTCTGGGCAGACCAGTGACATGCCTGAGCAAGCCTATTGCTGTCATACCAAGCTCAGGTAGACCAGGTCCTGTATCACCCGGTTGGTGTTGTCTGGGTTTTTCTGAAGCAGGACTGGCACATCTGCTGGCTGGACTAGACCACGTCGGTCACTGGTTGGTATGGGTTATGTTGTTGGGACTCCATAGTCTTTGGCTAAGGGTTTTCTTTACCGTGATGATGTCTGCTCGGTGTTGCTACACTCGTTTCTGTAATGCATCCCACGTGCATCAAGCATTTAGACGAAACATTTGTTGTAGTGTCAGGGACCCAGATTTCCCTACTTTGTTCTTCTCTGCTCTTGTATTTTAGAGGGTCTGTCTCTGATGTCCAGTAGAACAGGGCTGTCGGCTTGAGGATCTGTTGTGCTACAGCCGCACAGGAAGACAAGAGATCCACAATGTGCCCGATACCCTGTGCTCACACCAGAGGAGCAGCGTGTTCCCCAGAAAGCTAAACATGCAGCAAGCCCTAAGACCTCACCCGCAGGCACAATAGCTTGCCTGAACTAACTTTAAACCACTTACCTCGGGTTTTGTCGGCAGCTTTTTGGAATGTTTCACCGCCTGTATTGAGGGCCGTAACCCAAAGGGGATAGTTTAGAGCTCACTCAGGTATATCTGCCCCTTTCCACGCAAGATGCAGTCAAGAGAAGTGAGCGCAGTGTGTGGATGCCCTACAACTGGAAAGGGGAGAAAGATAAGGGAGGCAAAGAGAGGAAAGCATTGACTTGAGCAAATTTACATTTAAAACACTATAAAAATGGTGTGGTCCAGAGCCCACGAGTGCCTGGAGCGTGTGCTGGACTGCACTTATCTCTGCTCCTCTAGTGGACTAGGAACTAGAAGATATGCTTTTCTCTGGAGCTATGAAAACATGTCACAAAATCTGCTCCTTTTGTATTCCAAATGATTTTACTTTGCAAGAAAAAAAACACCCCGAGCTCTTGGAAAAACAACCGCCACAACAACAACAACCAAAAAAGAAAAGAAAAACAAAAAAATAACACCCAAACGAGTTTAGATTCTCACATCCCTGCTAGGATGTTCCAAATATAACCACAAAACACAGTTCTTAAGCCTGTATTTATTACTATACAAATCTAGTTTAAAAACAGCTCTACAGGGGTTTGTGTTTAGCTGTACTGCTAGGTCAGAGTAAAAAGGACATCTTCTTCCAGGCAGAACTGTAATGCTGCACTGACCTCCAGTGGAATCTGAAGAAACACTCCAGCTGCAGAGGCTTGTTTGCAGCCCTCTGGAGTGAAAACTTGCCTTGTTTCGGAGCTTCGTGGGGGTATCACATTTGTATGGGGATCAGGGAATTTATTGGAGATTACTGTATACTTAGGATAGATATGTTAAAATACTATAAGGGGATTTGTTCGGAGTAATGTTTCCAGTCTAAGTCTAGCCTCATCAAATTTAAACTTAAATATGCCAGTATTAAATAAAGCTTTCTAAAGTCATTCAGCTTGAGGGGTTTTTAATTGATGGAGGTGCAATTTTCCTCCGCTTTTCCATTGCAGAGAATTTTTAAAGATGATTAATTTCAGTTTTCCCATCAGAAAACCTCTTCTTTTGGTTTGGTCACGTAACCAAGAAACTCTAATGATAGTCGCTACATGATGTTTCCTCTCAGCACTTAGCAGGAGATTTTCAAGGTCAGCCAAAGGTGATCAAATAGAGCGATACTTCTCAATCTGTGTGTGAATGATTGATTGCCCCGATCAGATATTAGAGCAGCACCGCTTGACATCGTGTCCTTTGATGTCCTAATCAAAGAAAAAGAAGTACGTAGTACACCCAAGATATTCTCCGGAGTGCCCTAATTTAACAATCCCAAGGTCACCTGAAGGAAAAATGTGGCATCTTTTTTTTCTGGCAATCTCTAGCTGCGGTGGCTGCACATCTGTTGTGCTAGGAGCTGTACGTACACAGAATAAAAAGGCTGTCACTGGCACAAATAGCTCACAGTCTGAATATTAGAAAAACATTTCAGCTTCAGTTTTAAAAGACAACCTTTTCTGAAAAAAGTCCCTTTCCTCTGAAACAGCTAGAGGGCCCTTCCAGGTTGTTCAGGAGTTTTCTCTGAAGAGCAATTAGAGAACTATTGTTCAAAGTGTGCTCAACAAGGAGGCAATGAGGACTTCAAAGAAAAGAGGCAGAGATTGATAAAGCCACTCTAGAAACAAGCAGGGGGGAGTCAAACAGGCAAGGGGACCTGAAAGGAGGAGAACAAGAGAAAGGCAGGCAGTGCTCTGTTTTTTTTTTTTTTATTGTTGTTGCTTTTTTGGAAGCAAGATGAAAATATTTCCACCCAAAATATTCAAATGCAGTGAAATTAAATATTTTGGCTTTGGGTTGTTTAACCTTATTTAACATTTTTCAGGTGGGAAGTCCTTTGCTCCAACCATCCTTTAATTTTAGGCCAAATTTTAAATGAAAATTGCAGTTGGACAAGTTGGAGGGTTTGATTTCCTAAATAGCCTCCCAGGTCCTTAATGGTATCTGTTCTGCATCTGTCTACATACCCTATGTGTGATGAGACGTAAGAAGCCGGCACGCAAGGGGCAGAAAGGCAGTGTACCATTCATCGTCTTACGCCCCACCATAACAGCCAGGTCTTGTTTTGATTCAGAATCATGTAACCTAGCACTTGTGCTCCCAGGATACAAGCATTTTTAAAAATCCCACTCATTTTGTATGCCCTGCTTAGACTAAAATTCATCTGAAGCAAGTACCGTTGTGTTATGTGTTTATTTGCTGCCTGTTATAGTGGGATCCTGCTCCATGACTCGGGCTCTTCGTTACTGCTCTAGCATTAACGCACAGATTCTCGGGGTGTATGTACACATGATCACACGAGTCCACACACACCAGGAAAACCCCAAATGTCCTTGCTGTGGTGGCAGAAGCAGAGGTATAGCACCTTGGTTTAGATTTTGGAAGTGTATTTTCCGATAAAGCAAAGCAATCAGATACAAACCTGTCTCAGGAAGACTGACAGCAAGGAACATTTCACCCCAAATTTTGCCGAAGTTCGGCAAAATTATAATCAACTGACAGCAGTGTTTTTATAATGAGAGGTGTCAGGCAATTTCAATAAGTACAAATGCTACTCCCCTGTATAACATATTGTGAATACGATTTAAGATATATGCCAAACTATTTAAATACATAGTGGTTCTGGTTTTGCCGAAGACTCTGAAGACTCTGATCCACCTATAATGGAGTCCTCAAGGAATATTTTTTTTTCCCTCCACTGGTATTACACAAGCAATAAAAAATTTCATATGAGATTTCTTGATATTAGTAATATCACAGAGCAAAAGAGTAATGCACAGCAGGTGGAGAGAAACTGCACATGTAATATACTGCGTGCTTACTGGGATTTTTTTGTTCAACAGGCGGTTTTTGTTATTGCAATAGGGTCAGTCCAGCTGTGACTTTTCACAGAAAATCCTCCCCGTATGGCTAGAGCAGTCTGAAACACCTTCCCTTTCGCTCTGGGTGTAAAACCAGCTGCACTAGAAAGGCCCCGTCGCTGGGTGAAGTCCCACTGAATGCTGTAAAAGGGAGGTACTGGTGAACGTCTTTGGAAGCTGCCAAGTTTTAATGCCTGTGGTGTATTATTTCCTTGGGGATGCATGAAAAATGTCAGTGAAGCAAAGAAATGGGATTTTTAAAAAAAGACAAAACAAAGAAAAAAAAAAAAGGAAGAAAAAGATTTAATTTACCTTCTAATGACAATTCTTTGTGAAGATCCAGGGATCCACAATTCCTAATTGAAGCTAGAAATGCATAAACAGGGTCATTTGGGGTGAAATTTACCTCCGCGCAGAGCTGTGGTGTAAGGTAGAGGCAAACTTTCTGTTTTGAGCACCAGCGTGGGTTTTAGGAGACCCGAGTGCGGTAGGTGCGTAGTGTGACTTTTTTTAGGGTGCTGCTTCTCCCACCTGCTGCACGTACAGCCCCGACACGCCAGGGCTGCTGGTCTCGGGAGGGAGCTTGGTTCAAAGGCATCGCCTCGACTTCTACTTGCTTCTCGGAAAGAAAAACGTTTCTGTGTTTAATCTGTTGCCACTCTTTTAGCTGCTCCTTGCACGCTAATTGTAATGCAGTAAGCGTAGCAGGTTTATATAATCTATCATATCTTAATTAAAAGGTCTGCAGCTTTCGCTTGGACTTTGTTCATTTGGGTTTAGCATTACCAAACTAAAGCGATTGGACATTATTGAAAAAACATGTCTTGATGGCACTGAACCAAGACTCCTGACAAAAATGTTGGCAGAAAACTTCACAAGTGTGACTGTTCATCATGCTTTGCAAAAGTTATTTATTTCAAAATGTCAGAATTTTCCACAGACCAGAAATTCCCATTCCTTTCTGTCTCTGTTACAAAGTACCTCAGCCTACACTCCCCTACACCCAAATGCTCAGGCGCTGAGTCGGTAGGAATGCATAGATCAGCAAGACGTGCCAAGAGCTACTGAAAGGATAAACAAAGTTACTCAAATTATTCTTACAAAGCAGAAAAATATGGATGTAATTTTATAAAATTATTTGCTGAGTGTTGAACAATGAGACGAGCCCTCCAGCCCAAGTACATAACATCTCAATTATGCAAACCCTGGATTCATTATTCCCACTTCAATGCCATACTGCATACAAGTATATTGCTGTAATTCCTCCCATCACGTGGCATCGCTTTTTAGTTCGTTATGGAAAACAGTATTTTTGGGGTAGAAATTTAACCTGTCAATTAGTAGGACGTGTATGTTGTGAAAATGCTGCAGAAGACTAAATCAGAGAAATACTTTCTCCCTCTCAAAAGGCATCTGAATTTTTTCTTTAAATATTTCTTCATCTGCTTTATTACTTTAAAAATTAAACTACGTTTATTTCCAGGGCCCTAGTTATCACTATTGGATTGGTGATAGAACATACTGTGTTCTCCACCAGTTCACAGTCTTCAAATCCAAGGGTGGACTTTTTTAAGAAATCTCTTGTTAAAGTTTCGGTGTTGCTGCAGAGCTAGCTGAATGGTGTTCCTACGGTCTGCGTTACGTGGTCAGACTGGACTATCAAGACGGCCCTTTGCAGTCTTAAGAGCAGTTCTGGGAACTGGCAGAAGCATTCACAGCTGCGGTGACCTATAGGCAAACAGCAAAGACTATTTGTAGGAAACAAATTTCACTTGCGGCCACATCAGAAATCTAATTCAAAGGATTAGATCGCCCCGTCAGAGAGCTAAAACAATATCCTGCCACATATGCCTAATCAAGATCAATCAACACGGTTCTGAGTTTTGTGACTGCTTATAACAAACTGCCCATAAACGAGCTGCAGTCCTGGGCAGGAACTTCAGATAACAAATTAATTTGAGCAAATCTCAGCAACAGCTCCTGGACAACTTGTGAACAGAGAGGAAACTAAATTAATCAGATAAACGATTTGCTCAGCTCTGGTAGAAAATGTCAGACACTTCAAAACTAACCTTTTGGCAGTAGGATTGCTCTTCCCAAATCTATTTAAGATTTCTGCCTTTTGCATTTGTCAACAGAGCTAGGAAGCAAGTGTATTGTGGTACTTGTGGTCACAAGGGTACTGTGACATTCTCAACACGTCGGCACAGACCCTCTAACTACCTGCAGCAAGCGTGCAAACTCCACCGCACAGCCAGCGCTGGCGAGAAAGCCAAACGCTGTTTCCTGGGCTAAGGGGAAACACTTCTGAGCAGCTTGTAGCCAAGCCTGAGCAGAATACTTCTACTGGAAATAATTTTTCTCCAAAAAGCTTTGACTGCTGTTTTTCTAAGGGATATTTCAATGAGATTTATCTGTTCTATGGAAATATTAATTTTGTATTTAGAAATTAGGCACAAAATTAATTTTTCTTGCTGGAAGTTAGAGTATTTTTATTCTGAAAGGTTGCTACAGTGCCAAGAAGAGCGATAGCTCAGCTGGCTTGCGTTACCTTTCCCTTCAGTGGCAGGGCTCCCCAGCTAAGCCTCGGCTCCTGTCCTGGTGCGTGCTGCACCCCGGGTGCCCTCCCATCCCTGGCACACAGCACCGGGCTGCCCTGCAGGGCTGGTTGCCCATCCAGAAAGTTTTTCTCTTGGTGCTTGCTATTTTCCTCCAGAGCCAAACCGCACTTGCTCTAAACCAGCATAGCACCACTTTCACCTGGAAGAATTGTGGCTTTCGGCCAAAAAAAAAAAAAACAAACCCA
>VYZW01121553.1:0-11207 GCA_013401315.1 Balaeniceps rex
CCGCGTCCCGCTCCCGCCGCCCGGCACAGCAGCGTGACTGACACGGCCTGGGGTGGAGTCTGCTCCGCCGCGGGGGGCCGGGGCAGGGAGAGGGGCGCTCTGGGGGCGGGGGGCTCGGCGCCCGCCCTCCCGTCCCCCCTCGGCCGTGCGGGACCCACCTGCGGGCCGGCGGGACCCGCGCCCGGGCGGGCGGGGCCTTGCTCCGGTGCCTTCGAACAGAGCTGCGGACTGGGTGAACGCAGCCCGCTCCGGCCGCGGCTCCCTCCTCGGTAACCGCGCCCCACGGGCGGTTTTCCTAGAGAGAGGACTCGACGCCGAGATGCGTCTTTAATGGGCTTTTCACACGCGGGGTGCCCTCCGGAGCGGACCCGCTGGAGTCTGCGTCCGCTGGGATTTGCCAGACACCCTCCGCTGATACCCTCTGGCCTGATTTATTGTGTTAGAAGGTTTCAAGGTCACATTGAGATTCTGGTGGAACTAAATTAAACCCATGACTCATGACATTATATGCTTGGTCAAACATTCTTTTTCTGTCTTGTTGTAGCCCCTGTAACTAATAAGAAGAGATCAGTGAACCCTTGACAAATGATCTGAGAAAAAGGGTGAGGTATGAAAAGACATCATGTGGAGAAACAAATTGCAACCTATTTCCCCTAGTTTGGGACCAGGGTGTTTGGGGAGCACTGCTGGGAGGTCACACACCTCCCAGGCTTGGTAGATATTTTCAGAAGGCTGAAGATATAGCAGAACTTTCGTTTCTTCCATTGTAACTCAGCTGGATGAAATACTGAAAATACAGTGTATGGTGAAACCTTACATTAGCACAAGGAAAGAACAGTTGACTTACTAAGGGTTTTGTAGTGTGACTTCATGAGTAGCGAGGGCTGTGTGTTAGTAAAATGCGACTTTATAACTCTTAATATTAAAAAAGGAAAAGAGAAAGAAACTGCATTCTGGAGCTAAGCGTTTTGAAAACACTGCTCCATGCCTACTTCTGTGTCAGTCTTCCACTCTTTGCCTTGCTATGCACAGGCAGTAACCCATGTGCCTAAGGAAAAATCACTTAAAGCTCTTAATCCTGAATGTGGTGGCTACTGCCGCAGGCTGATAGTTTTGGAAGAGCCACTGCGTCAAATAGGAGTGGGCAAATGGAAAAACAAATGGTAACTCTGAATCAGAAATATGATAGTAATTTGCACTTGAAGGCAGAGAATCTGAGCTGGGCAAGCCCTGGTCCTGCAGAGGTATAGCCACGCAGCAACTCATGGAGAGAAGAGTTAAGCGTGTACACACATGCTTCTAAATTGTGGGGCCGTAGTAATGTTGTTCCTTTAGATGTTGTGCTGGGTTAGACTGTGCGGGCTCAGCTTGTGAGATAAATCGCATATGAATAACATATGCACTCAGATCTACGACTGAACCGACCCTGTCGCATTCTGCAAAGAGAGAGACCCAAAGCCAGTTGGAGTCTTCCCACTGACATCGACATAGGGTGGAGGGACTTTCCTAGGAGCTGCCTTTGGCTATCTGGGAGCCCACTGGTGTGGGAGGAGTAGTAAATCTTACCCTAGTACCACTTCACCAGTGCCACTGATCTCGTCTCAGAAACTGAGTTCATCAGGCACCACAAGGAAACGTAGAAGTGAAGGGTGTAACACTGAAGGTAAATGAAGTCAAATGAAATAAAGATCATACTGTGAAAGGAAAGGAGTTTGTTACTGGAACAGTCCAGCAAGATGCGTAGATTATGGACATCCCTTGATTGCTCTAAATTTAAGCTAGATAGCATCATCAGGGATGTTTCTTGGATTTAGGGCAACAATTACAAGTGAAGCTCCGCACTTTTGTCCTACTGTCCTTAAAGGAGGCTGAAGCTGTGGTGGTGACTCCGCATGTGGTAGTTTTTCTTCCAAATCAAAAATCAATCCATTCCCTACAGTATTAGAGCTAAACTGATATGGCATCAGATTTCAGAGGAGTTAATGAGATATTAAAATGCCCCTAGTAACATCATTAAAATGATATTTCTTTATAGAAAAGGGGCGTTGCATGGGCTGTCCAAATTCCAGTAGAATGTTTTGATTTTCTGAATTCCTGTATTACTACAGTTGGATGAAGGCTGGTTTCTCCGTGCTGGGTCTCTAATCTGCGAGGTTTTTGTTCTGTTGTTGATGTCATTGATTAGAAGCTGTATTCTCTTTATGGGTAACAGTGGCCAAAGTGAACATACGTATGGTGTCATTTTCAGAAGACTTTAAGCATCCTGGGAAATGTGAGTATCTGTTTCCTTCAGTGTTACTCAAAACCAAATACACCATTTGTAATTCTGTCTAGAAAAGAGATTGCAAATCTTTGTGAGTGGGAATCCACAGGTCCTTGTAGGCAGGCTTGATAATTTGATTTTATAGCATCTGCATGACTGTGGTAGGTGCAACTTTGGGCCTGGGCAGAGCTCAGTTTTACTGCGTAGACATCCTCCAGAACAACTTACCCAACACAGCTCCTCAACTCTGTCAAACTTCCTCTAGACGGTATTCATCACATGTATTTCCTTCTCTGTGCTGATACAAAGTCTAGCGTGTGTAGATAAAGACAACAGTAATCGTTACAGTAGTCTTTACGCATAGTCAGTGTAGCAGTAATGAGAAATGAAATATTTTCTATAGACTCTGTGACCTGAATTCTTTTACAGAGAGATTCTTTGAAAAGAAATTCCTTATTTGGCCTGAAGAGTGCCTTGGGAAAGTTGCTATAGATGCCAGCACTTTCCACTGCATTCTGTAAGACTGTTTCAGAGCATGATGGTGTCTGATGGTCTCTGGGGATAGTAATTCAGGTGTAAGATCTTTGCTGAACATACAAAATATACAAAATGGAGCCCTTTTCCCACTCTTTGGCAGATTTAGATTGTAGAGAATTGGCTGAAAGAGCCTTTCTCTCAGGTGGGGGCTTGGGCCTCACTGAATGGGCAACATGATGGAAACCCAGGCTTCCAAAGGCAGGATGCCCTAGTCTTACTCCTAGTCCTGATCCTGCTGCTCAGGCCGTGCTGTTCATCAGTTGCTGGGATGTTGCTGAGGGCTTTTGAGTGATGATGCAGTTTAAAATTGTCAGGGTCTGCTTCTTTCTTGGTCATGTACAAAGGCTGCCTCTGTTTCTTGTCATACATCTTCACATGGCATAGTGTCGCAGCAAGTGTTACGGTTGTTAGGTCGAAGGATAACGTGACACATGCTGGACATTGTGCATGAACGAAATGTTCACAGGTGGTCTCTCGGTGAGTGACCCTTGCTGAGCTTGCAGGGTTTGCCAGCACCCTTGGATCCTGGTAGTGCTGCACTCGTGCCAGAGCTGTTCCTCTTCTCCCAGCTCTGCCTAAGTATCGCTGAGGAGTAAGTACAATTAAAAGCTAGTACTCTCTGTGTCTTGCCACAGCCCAGTATGCTTTGCTTTGTCTCGCAGCTAACACAGCCCTGTGTTAGAGAGTCTGTCTTACTCCCCTTAGACCACAGCACTGACAGGACTTAGCAAACACGTTGCCCTGTGCTCTTGCTCAGCAGTGGGCTGTTACTGCAATTTGTGAAGTTCAGGGCTGCTGCGCACATGTGACGCAGAGAGCTCCAGACAAGCATCAAATACAAAGTTGTTACCCTTCATGCTGCCAAGCAGAACTCACTGCTTGAATATGCCTGGCGTCCTGGCGTCTGGAGAGGAGAGAATTGCTCCCGATAGTGGGCATTAGAGATTCAAGGATGCCCTAAGTTTTTAAGAGCACAGAGATTTAGCCATGTAATTCTCATTAAAGATAATAGAAGTTAAGCAGCTAATAAACTGTGACACTGACAGTAGAAGTCCATCTCCTTGTGCTGTGCCTCACAGTGACTGAGCAGTATGTAGGTAACCTGCTATTATTTCTCATTTCTTGTGAGGGAAAAAAACAGGATAAAAGGTTCGTGCCAATGCTAACATGTTTATACACCATGTGGAGTTTTCTTAATTGGAACAGACATTGAGCTTTGAGAGATGTTAGACACATGACACAACTTTAATTTACCTCCCTGTCTTTTTTTTCCTTTGCTTTCAAGAAAAAAATATTATCTATGGTCAAATTTTCACTTCTGAAAAAGTGTGAAAGGAAGTTCTTAAATTAATGAATTCCCTTGTTTTTTGCATTTCTATAACTTCAGTGGAGCCCTTTGGAAAATGTATCTTAAGATGCTAAATATTATTCCCAGGATTTTATAAAAAACTCTAAATTACTTTCTGTGGTTTGGATCAGCCCTCCAACTATCATACTGGGAATACAATCTGGATGTTCATCAAGCAGTCTTCACATACACTGTTAAACAAAAAGGGCTTCAGATGTGCATGATTTTGTGATTATGGCATAGGATGGTCACGAGCATTCTCCACCCTCCTGTTCATTCTGTAGCACTGACTTCATCCGCGGTGGGGTTTCAGTCCTCTAGCACTAGAAATTAATTTACTTATTTAGCAGTGAGACAGATGGACGTAGTGGATCTGAGATTTCAATACAGTTTGCTAAACAACAACAACAACATTACATAAAATATTAAATTGCAGCCCAGTTCCTCATTACCTTGATGTGGACATATTCAGCTGAGACTGAAGGGTAGCTGAAAATCTTTCATTGTTCTGTAAAAATGCAAATAAAACATATGTCGCTAAATCTCACTTCCAAATACACAGGCAAGCAGAGAGTCGCAAGAGCTGCCAGCAGCAAACATGAAAATGCAGGAGAAGGAAACCACACAATTTTTCATTCCGTCCTAGAGCAAATGATGCTTTGCTAGGTGGGGTGTTGAGAATACCAATGTATAGGTATAGAATAGATACACATGCACTCAGAGGTGAGGCCCTCCTGAATTTTGCATTGATTTCAAAGTGCTCATCTTCAGCTGTTTCTAATCTAATCCAATCCAATCCAATCCAATCCATTCCAGATATTTATAAAATACCTATCAGCACCACAGTGTGTGCAGCTGTAATTACGATCCTATAATTCTCTCTCATACCTGTAATGTCAAAGAAAGTCTGCAAGACAGTTTGTAAGAATACAGAATTTTTTGTATATTCATGAGCTTCATGAGCTTCACCATGGTGTGTCAGAACCACTCAGTGGTTTACTGAGTGTGAAGTAGTAGTGAAGTGTCATCACCAAGATATGTAGAAGCAGTTATTACTCAAACTTTCAAAAGACACCAAGGAATCTACACAAACTACAATGAAATTGTGAAAGGGCTGATCTTTGTGACATTCCAGAAAGTTTTCCTGTCTGTCCTGTCTTTCCTTGTACCTTCTTAACCAGATAGCTGAATATCCAATTTGGAAATTCTTGACCAGGTACATCTTACTGTCAGTGGTGCATTGTAATCTTTGACAGAAACCACTGATTTCTAATTTATCCCCTTTGTATGTTTATCCATCTAATTTACCTTTTTTAAAAAAATAAAATTATTTAGCCATGCCAGATTTGGCTTTTTGTCTTTTTCTAGCATTAGTAGTAGTAATGAATTTCTTTTGCATTACTTAATCTTGTATTGAAATGTAATGGGTGTTGGAGGCATAACATCGATAAAGTAGTTGAAAATAGAGCTCTAAATCCCTAGTTGATGCCACATATTTGAGGAAAATGAAAGGGGCATTTTTTTTCTTGAGATATCAAGTCCAAATCTTCGGTCCAAACTCTCATCTACAACTCTTGTATGGACAGCATTTTGTGGGCAGGAAGCCTGCACAACACACAATCACTGCTTCTACCAAAGTGTAATACTCTATAGCATGCAATAGCTTCTCAGTGACTATTTTCAGCAAGTGAAAAGCAGCATCGAACAATCCTTATAAGTGATTCTTTGAGAGTTCTGGGAGGAGCTTCACCTTCGTTGTTTTTTCAGTACCACGCATTCTTGAAAACAGCAGAAGGTAGCATAGTTCACACAAAAACAACAGACGTCCTTCCCTGCCATTGGAATTGTTGACTAGAATCACACTTGGTAGAAATTTGCAGGAGTTTAAAAGAATCACAGTGATTTGCACTTGCTGAGGATATAGCTCTGCATGAGAAAAGCAGTAACAAATCTTGCAGATTGATCATACCATGATAAAGATCCACTTGCTGAGGCATTTCTTTACCGCTGAGATCCACCAGATAAACCCAGTCAGTCCTGTCTTCCAAAGCGTGACAGAAGGAGTCAAGGCAGGCTGGATGAGGCTCCAATTGCAATTCAAATATACTTTTATAAAACCGTGATTAGTGCTGCTAATCTCGCCTTGGTGAGCCAAAGACAATAACAACGAGGTTACCGAACACCTCGAGTATTATGTAATTTTTTTGCTCAGAAACTTGCTGGTGTGAGAGTGCTTTTGAAACCCATTAGGAAAACTGAACTTGCCAAATGAGCCTTCTCTAGGGAGAACAAAGTCAAATGTGTGCCAGCATGGAGCCAGAGCCTGCCAGGGGCTGAGCACTCGCAAATCCCATTGCTACCAGCCAGGGCTGAGGACGCAAAGTCCTTCGTGTAACCGAGCCCAGTTGTAAAATGAACTAATAACTGTGGACCTGTCTTTCACATTGATAACAATGTTGTGTATTTACTCATAACAGACCCTAAGGCGTTGACTTGCACTAAACTGCGACGCCAGTCTGGTTGATTCTGACTGCACGCTTGGGAAAAGCCGTGTTGTCCTCTGTCTCGCAGCATCCGACTGACCATGACAGGCACTCCCCAGCACTGAGTTAGGCCAGACTGTGGGACCACTTGTCTCTCTTGTCTAGTTCCTAAAGCCAGTCTTGAACTTTTTTTCACCAGAAGATGGTGATCCTTTCACATGAACAAAATTGTAGAGAGAGGGAAAAAATAGGCGAGCTGTCTCAAAAAGCCACAGTGAATTTTCAGCAGAGGATGGGAACAGTGGAAATTTCCAAGAGGATGAAATTAGAAATGGCTCTTTGAGAATAACTATCTACAGAAAAAAAGTTTAAAATAAGGAAAGGGGGGGATTTCCTTTCATCATTAAAAACATCAGTGTAAAATACATGGAGAAAAACAAACAGTGAAGACACTGTTGCTAGTGGGCTGGCTTTTTAAGTATTAATGGAACCTCACAGAACAAGAGTTTCTTTTATTCTTTTTATCCCAGCTCCCTGCTTGCAAGGTTCTTGTGTGAACATGCAGCAGTTTCCAAGGCTGTGAAATTATCAGACCTGGACCAATGCCAGTACAAACCAATTTATTGGGGTCCAGCAATTAACTAAAACCTAGAAAGCTTGATTAATTGTGGCACTGCTCAGCAGGGAACACTGAGAAAAAAAAAATCAGACTAAACTCCATGTAGTGTCTCTGTTCCATATACCAATTTACACTATATGTAAAGAAAAGTTTCCTCTCTGTAAATACCCTTAGTATATTATTTTGCACCATGTACAAAGCATAATTACAATGGTATTTGAGAAAATGCTAGTTGATGTCTCTCTGGATAATCATTTCATCATAGCTCTTATTCTGTTGTAATTTTTTGCTGTTGAATTCGTATCGTATTGTAACCCAAACAATGGGATATATTATTTTAAAACGCTGGTTTGTCAAGCTTCTCTCTGGAGCAACATCTTGAGAACCCAGCACTCCTCTGTTTCTTTTATTTCCTCAAACACTGATGTGTGCAAGAAAGGGGAGGGTTTGGTAGCTGTTCAGAATTATTTAGGATAGGAAAAAAGCAAACAAAAAAGTTGAGCTAAGAAGCACTTTACCAGGGCAAAATATGTCGACTGAAATTAAATCCTGTAGTCTGAGGAGACAGACAGGAACTTCTGCAATTGGGAGGTTTAAAAGCTGAATTGGAAATTTCTTATACATTATGAGAAGCGATTACAAGGTGTAATTAAGGTGTGAGCTGATTTCATTATGATAGTGTTAACAAATAGTGTCCACATTGGTTGTTTTATTGCAGGGCTTGTCATAAAACCCTATGCATAAAACAGAATTTTAAAATCTCATTTCTAGTTGCCTTAGTGGTACATTAATCACTTTTAGTATAGATTACTGAGAAGAAAGTAAATATTCCGACTCAGTGTAATGCACTGCTGCAGTGTGTTGTAAGGGGTAGTACAAAACACTGGATCTAGCAATTCATCTTAGTTCCTCTTACATCAAAAGAATTCAATGGCTAGTAATGGAAAAAAAAAGCCGTCTGAGGATAAAAAAGGAGTGGTAAAAGAATAGTCACCCCTGCCCAATGAAAAGGGAAAGATAGATACATGCAAATGTTTTTACCTTTTCAACATCATTTTGTATCCTAATCTGCATCCAGCTGCGACACTGTCACATTCTCAGATTTAAAGAGTGCAATCCACAGACAGTGCTAAATCACATTAGGCAGTGGTGATAATAGAGCCCGTGCATGCATAACATCCAGGCAAGACATCTAGCTGGGGCTGTAGGGTGATTTGGGACATTCAATGAGGTAGGAAGGGCTGTCTCCTCCAATTTCACTGTATTTATTGAGGATTTAATGTATTTTTTTTAAGATATTTGCAGTGGAAATCGGTTTGTCGGAGGTCATCTAATTGAATCTACAGCCCTGGCAACCCTTCACAAAGGCTGCCAGAAATGACCGAGTTGCTAATGTTTAACTGCGAATACCCAGCAGGGGTCCTCCACAGGGCTGAATACAGTCAATTATGTTATTTTTCTAAATATTAGTGACTCAGCTGTCTCTGCTTGTGAAGAGTTGCCAGGGTCACAGATACAATCAGACAGATCCTCCCCCCTTCACTTCGAAGAGATGGGGAGAATCTTTTAAATACCACACTGAATAATCCTACAGTAGAGGAAAGGGTTCTTGCAAGGCTGTGCTTCTCCCCCAGAGTGGTTGCATGCAGTCTTGTGGTTTTGTGGGCTTCTAGTGGGCCAGGCAGGGCAACGTGTAATTGCTTGGGGAGAGCACTGTCCTGTATAAGCAGCCTCACTGAGGTCCGTGAGATAAATACAAATTTCACAGTTTAGCTCAGTAGGCACTAGGGCTGAGATCTGACAAAAGACACAGGCGCCGACGGCTTGTGTCTCCCCTTTAACACTTTTCGGTTCTTTCTGTCTCCCTACTCCCACTCCCCGCTCCTCATCGCACTCCAAATATCTCTCTGGAAGGAACGTTTTTACGCACCATAACAATTCGGTTTCCCATTTTCCTCTGTAGATTTGTCAGCGAGGAATACCGCGTGGTGGGTAAGGAGAGCTCAGCAGAAGCAGATCCTGAGCAACATCCACTGTCCAGAGTGCTACAGCTGAGACTTGCAGATGCCCCAGCAGCCTCGCTCCTTTGCCCTCTACACAGAGCTCTGCAAGTGTTTTAGTTTTTGATTGCAACTTCCTTAGTTTTTGCCACAAAGACTCTTTTCCAAAGCCCAGCCTTCTCCAGCAACAGCATCCCTATCCCTGTGGTCCACAGCCCAGCTCTTATCTGATCAACGGTGTTTGGCAGAAGGGAAAAATCCTTCTAGAGCATTTGAGTGCCAGTGCATTGTTTTGGCTCAAGTTTGAGGTAGTGCTTTGGAGTTGGCAAAGTTTCCTAGTTTACTGCTGTTAAATTTTATCCAACTTTAGGAATATTATGTGGATGTGGCCAATCTCCAGCTATTCCGAATCCATTGCAAATACTTTGCCAGCATGTGTCCAAGTATAATCCAGTTCTGATGCTTTTATTGTTGATACAATTTCCCTATAAGTACCTTCAGGCATGGAATCTGAACTGCAGTGGAGAGGAGTTCAGCAACCAGCTGTCTGGAGCCCAACTCCTAAGAGGTGAGACCTTTATTCCTTTGGGTCCCTGTCTCTCCTAGAGTTGAGAAGCCCAGACTGGGTCTCTAGTGACCACTGGTGTTGCATCTCTGACTTGTTGAACATATACAGTATTTCATTTGTGAGTGAGCATCTCGGCATTTCCTTGGAATGAGCAGAGAATCAAGAGTCACGAAATGTCTTTTGCTTTTTGACATCAGTACACTTCAGATCGGGGTACCAGTGTTCCAGGTATGTTGGAAATACAGTAGCTAGGTAAAACGGCAGTGAAAGCAGAACTGAAGTTTCAAATGCTCCAGTACTGCAGAGAACTTGACTTTGAAGAACAGGACATCATCGAAAGGGTCCCTTTGTAGCTTGTTCTTGCTATAAAAACAGGGAGGAAACCAAGCCACCTTCTGTTAAAACTGGAGTTTCCCCTGGCTGGAGCTCCCCTAGGGAGAAAGAAAATAACCCAGCAAGGGAGAGGAGGCTTGCTGTGTTTAGACAGCCTGTCCTCTTCTGATCTGCGTGTGCCTCTCAGGAGGAGGAATTCCCTAGGAAGGTTTTGATGTCTGGCTAATTACCAAGGCCAATGTCTCCCTTTTGTAGGAAGATATGGTTTGGGGCAGCAGCTGTGGTACTCTAAGCCGAAGAGGAGATGGTTTCCTCAATGTTTTCATGTTTTAATTCTTTGCCGTCTCCCCAGATTGTTGTCATGATGGGCAAATACATAGTGTAAAACTGTCCTCAGGCAGTACATGAGGACTCCATTGTGGAAAACTGGAATCTGGATATTACTAATGTTGCAAAGTTATGTGTGACCTATTTTGGCACAGAAATGATCAGGTCAACAGCATCCTATCTTGCACTCCAGCTCATCCAAGGAATGTTTAACAATATCTGATTGCATGATTTAAGTGCAAGAAAATTACCATCTGGCAGTACAGTGAGAGCAAAATTATTACTGTTGAGGCATCCTTAAAAATCCTTTCCATTTGAATCCAGCCACATTATGAAGAGGGAGAAGGGAGCACAAGTTCCAGCAGCTCAGTGTTATACATTGCACTGCCAAAATGTATGTGCCCCAGATGATGACAGGGGGCTCTGCTGACAAGGGGGGGTATCATGCATTAGCTCATCTGGTGATTTCATGGCTGGCACTGCTATTATACTGCACTATCTTATCTGAAGGAACTTTAAAACTTGTGTACATTTCACGTTATCTTTTTTAGAAATGGAGAAACTGAGACATAGAAAGAGGACATGCTTTGTGTGGTACCCATCAGGCTCAGAGTGGAATTACAATAAACCCTGTCTCCTGAGTTTTGGCTTGGTGTACTACCAGCTGAGTGATATTTCTACTCAATAAACATGCTCTTTCATGTATTTAGGCATTCCTTCAGGTATTTC
>VYZW01121554.1:0-11226 GCA_013401315.1 Balaeniceps rex
ACGTACCCCCCACGGCACACACTGTCACTGTCCCCCCCACATGTCCCCATCGCCACTAGGGCCGCTCGTCCCGGCTCCCGAACGCGTGCCAGACCCTGCACGGCCTGGCCTGGGCTGGGGAACCGCAGCTCTGCCAGCGCTGCCAGGCTTCGGGGGGGTCCCATCAGGATGGGGGCGGGCAGGGGGGCTGGGGGCAGCCAGGCCAAGGTGGGTCTGGCTCCCCGACATCGCCTGGCCTCGCTCCCTGCTCGGTGCCACTGCACAGAGGTCGCCCCCCCATCCGTCACCCCAGTCCCCCGGCAGAGCGCTGGGGACACGGGGCTCTCTGCCTGTCCCCGCTCCTCCTGCTGCAGCCCAGAGCCCTTCTCCAGCCCCGTGAACTTCTGCGTCCGTCTCCCGGCTGCGCAGCTGAGGAACGTTTTTACCCTTTGCACTGGCCTCAGCTGAGGTCATGTTTTCGGCAGAACTGAGCCGGGCTCTTTCAGGAGAGGGGCCCCGGCCGAAGGGCCCCGGGGACCTTGCACCACCCCTCCGGCCCGGCAGCAGCCTCCTCGCTCCGAGCCGGTGCCAGCACAGCATAAGCAGCTCGGTTTGGCGCAGGATGGGGCTGGATGCAGCTTTGGTCCAGTGAGACACGGAGCAGCCTGGGTCCCATGACCGGGGGCGAGCTGGGTGCGATGCCAGCAGTCAGCACAGGCAGAGCAGTTGTGTCCGCTGGCACCACCGCGTCCCCGTCCCTCCCTCCGTCCTGAGGACAAGTCCCAGGGAAGGGCAGCGGGCTGGCTGGTGGATCTTCCCCCTCTTGTCCCCATACAGCCCCTTGCACCCCCAGGGAGGGGTCGGGAATGGGGAAGGCTGGGGTTTTACCCCAGGTGGCATTGGTGTAAACCACAGGGCTTCGGCGGAGGAGCCCTCGGGCCCTGTAGTGCCGCTGGGCAGCGTGGGCATGGGGCAGGGAGCCCGGCCGCGAGGGACAGCAAAGGGTCTGCTGTCCTGGGGAGGAAGGACGGAGCCGGCAGCCCCCGGCTGTGCAGGCTCCTGGCGTGCTGCTGGCGCCAGGCTGGGCAGCGCTGCTACCTTCCCCGTCCCCGTCCCATCGCCCTCGGAGCAATTGCCCATGTAAGGGCAGAGGGCTGGGGAGCCAAATCCCCGAGATGGATTTCAATGAGCGAGCGGGTGGTGATGCACTCGCTCACATGCTCCCGGATGCAAGAGGAGCTTGCGGAGGCCAGGAAGGGATTTTCCCTGGCTGCGAGCAGCGTTGCACAACTGGCCGGCTCTGGCAGGGAAGGGGTCGGACCTCGCTCCGGAGCGGCAGACGCTGCTGCATCTGGAAGGGAGCAGCTGGGCTCCCGCTCCGCCTGACGTGGGGCAGGAGGAGCCTGGAGGCCGGGAGGGAAGCGGGTCGGGCTCCTTCCCCTGAGCCGGCGTAACTCGGCGCTGCCTCGAAAAGGCCTGCCGGTGCCGGGGGCTCGGAGCCCCACCGAGGCCGCCCTGCTCCCAGCAAAGCCATGCCGGGGGCTCCGCTCGCCCCCTGCCCCGGCTTCGGCTCCGGCAGCCCTGGGAAGCGCCGTCCTGCCGTGGGCAGGGAAGCGACTTGCCCACGGTCACGCCTCAGGCGGGGGCCAAGGCTGGTTCTCAAGCAAAGCTGGGAGCAAAACTCCACCAACCAGTCTGCCGCACGCGGGGCGACGCTGCCTCCCCGCTCCCCTCCGCTCCGGGCGGTAACTGAGCCCCAGCAGCACCCGCAGAGCGAGGCGGGGGGAGAGGAGCCAGGCTGGGAACCGCGGAGAAACCAGCCCTGCCACGGCAGTGGCACCCGAGGAGAATCAAAGGAGCCCACGGGCTGGGCAGGGGGCTGGGGGCGGCGGGAGGAGCTGGAGCGGGGACAAAGGAGCTCTTTGGAGCCGCAGTGAATGGCAGCCTCGCATCTGACCTTTCCGTCTGGGTGCTGGGATTGTGCTGGGTCAGGCGGCTTCCCCCTACGGTTTGGGCTGCAGCGAGATTTCAGGCTGAGGTTCGAGAGCCAACCATCCCCCCCAAAACCCTGCCTGCTTCCTTCTCCTCCTGCACTGCTGGGCACCTTTAAGGAGGGAATCTCGCCTCTCTCATCAGTTCAGGCTAATTAAACTCTGCTAAACCAATTAGAGCTGCAATTTGCAACAAGACGTTCAATTGAGAAGCGTTTCTCACAGAGCCCAGGGTCAGGGCACAGGCAAAAGAGCAGAGGTTTCAATATTGACAGCGTGGATCCGCTGGCAGGCGTTGGGCAGGTCCCTGGATGTCCTTCGGTCGCCGTTTGCCCCTCGGAGCAAAGCGACCCCGGCCCCGTTACGCTCCCTCTTGCACCGGGACGCCCAGGTTTCTCCCATGCAAGCGGAGATGCTGCCAAATGCCCCGGCAGCACCCGCAGGGAGCGGGGCTGCCGGCCGGGGGTCCCCACAGCCCAAGGCACTGCCCGAGCTCAGGCGTAGCCATGGGGCGTAGCCACGGGGCCAGGGGAACCCAGAAACCCCCCGGGAATGGGACCCGCGCTCGGTGCAGCGGGGCCAGCTCGTTATCTGCCGAGGGTCGGCACCAAAGCGCGGCAAGAACCCAGCAAGCGGGAACCGGGCAAAGCTTGACCCGAGCCTCAGCGTCCCCCTCCGCCAGCGTCCCTCAGAGCATGGGGCGAGTCGCCGGGGCGAGGCGTGAGCTGGAGGCACGGCCCCGGTGCTGCAGGCAGCTCCGGCTCCGCAGCCCCACGGCACACGGCCCCTCCGCCCCGGTGGGAGCTGCCCCTCGAGGTGCGGAGCTGCTGCCGGCGGCTCTGACCCTGGGGCTGGATTTTCTCCGCCGTGTCCGTACGGCTCCAGCCAGGTAAATCGGAGAGATGCTTATGGCTCACGGCTGCATCACCGGCATTGGGGAGAGAGTGGCGGAGCGGTTCGATCCACACCTCGATGGCCCGGCCGGCCACACTCCACCCCCAGCGCTGACACGTAGCTTCGCCCCGCGCCCCGGGGCGGCAGCGTCACCGCTCTGTGCCTCAGTTTCCCCATCTGCTGCGGCGAGATAATGCTCCTCTGCTTGATCCTGCACTATCTCACAGGAAGGTTGCAGGGATTAGTAGGCTAATGTTTGCAAGGAGCTTTGAAGATGAAAAGCCGTGAACAAATGCCAAGAAGTGCTGAGCTGGATTCTCCTCGCCGAGTAATCGTTTCATGTTCCTGGGACACTTCCACTTCTGCAGATGAAGGAGGGCAGGGCGGGAGAGCTTGCGTGCGGGGAGGGCAGGGGGGCGGGAGGCTTGCATATCTTCCCAAGACCTACCCCTCCAAATCTGATCACCCGGCCTGTTTGACTCCTGATCAAACCCAGATCCCTCCCGCTAACGCCTTTCCACCGCCCCGACTGCACCCTGCGAACGCCCGGACCGAGGAGCGGGCTGCGGGACTTGCGAGACGGCTTCTTGCGGCGTTGCCTTTCCCCTCCCCGCTGGGCTCGCGGCTCTGGCCCCTAACTCCCAGTATAACTGGGCAGTGAATTCACGCAGCGTAACTGGGCAGTGAATTCACGCACCCTTTCCCTTGGTTGCCGGCAGGAAGGAGGTTAAACCCCACGGCACCCGCCGCCCCCCTGCAGCCCCCCCAGCCCCGCTCCCTGCCATTTGCCGATGATCTCCCTGCCAGTTTTCAGTGTATTGTAAAAGCGCTCATATCTCAGGCAATTGGATTTAATTATTCGGGTAAGATTTCATGAGGCGCTGTGTCAAAGGCTTAATTAAAGCCCAGATCTCTTCTGCTGCCCGTGCCCCCTCCGCACGCCCGGCCACTGAGTCCATCATGATGGCTCTCAGCTCTCCCGTTTCGGCCTCGCTGCTGCTGCTCGGAGCCCTCTCCCCCTCTGCGCCTCTCCCTTGGGGTGGGGGGTCCCGGCCGGGCCTCGGGGGGTGCCTGGCGGGGGAGACCCAGACCCCCTTCTGCTGCCGGCACCCAGCATCACCCTGTGCACTGCAGGAAGCATCGTCCCAGGGTGGGTTTGCTCCCTCTCCCCTCCTCAGCACCGTCCGTCTCGCTCCCCAGGGCTTTGGCTGCCCCCAGCAAGAGCCGTGCTCGCCCGACGCCTCTTCCCTTCCAAGCATCTTCAGTTCTGGCGTCCCCAGCTCTGCCCCGTGTTGGATGGAAGATGCTCCGGGCTCTGTCTTTGCCGGGGAGATGCTGGTGCATGGAGCCAGGAGGTGCAAGCAGCGTGGAGCGGAGGTCGGGAAGGCTGGGATGGGGGAAAGCAGCGGCCGGAGCCAGGAGGCAGCAGGGACATCCCGTCCCATCCCGCAGGACCCCGCTGCCCGGCCCAGGAGAAGGAGCCGGGTCTGAAAAAGCGCATTTCCCCTCTCAGTGAAAGAACAGATGTCTCTTGTCTACGGCCTGCAGTTGGCTCTGGTTTTCATCTCTCCTGTCTGTGCACACACAGATTTATAGCTGCCTTAATGAGTTCCTTACAGAACGATCTTGTTGCCCACATGGCTGGCTGAGCCTCGTGGGGGGCAGGCACGGGGGGGAGCCGTGGCAAGGGGTCGGCAGGGCTCCACCGTGGCCGGCGAGGCTTGTGTCGGCAATCCTGAATGCCTGCGCAAGCCACGGGTCACCTGCCGGGGTCCAGCCCGAGCCGGGCGCACCGCGAGAAAGCGACCCGTGTACACGCATGCACAAACCACCCCTGTACACGCGTGCACAAACCACCCGTGTACACACGTGCAGAGGGAACGGCGGCGGTGCACCTCCATCCTCCAGGAAGCTGGCGGGGCAGGCGCGAGGACAACGCCGTGAGCAAATCGTGTCCTTCATCCCACGGGACAGGGGATGCTGCTGCTTCCAGCCTCCGTGGGGAAACCGCAGCAGGAATCCCCCCCGTGCCCGGTGCCTCCGCGGGAGCACCTGGGCTCACCGTGCTTTCCGTAACCGTCCCCGCAGGAGCTGCAGCGGCAGCTGGGTCTCCGGGCTCGCGTGGCCGGGCTCTGCCACGCGTGACACGCTTCTCTGAGTAACTTTCACGGGCACGCCGTGTAAACAAGCCGTGAGTCAGCGGCCAGGCCGGCCGTGCGGTTTCCCCAGTGTAAATGCTTCCTCTGCCGCGGTGGAAGGAAGGACCAAACCGAGCCTCGAGGGAAGAGCTGGCAGCGCCGTAAAAACGTAATGAAATCGCGTGGGACTGAACTGGGTCCAGAGGAGCTGAGAGTCGGTAAAAGCTCCGGGGTCGTTACAGCCTCTGGCTCCTCGGAGAGGCTGCGGAGAGGTGCTGCTGGAGGAGCACCAGGAGGGCAGCGTCTGCCCTGCTGATCTTTGGTCCGGGAGCGACGTGCTGGTTATCCGGATGGGACAGGCGAGCTGCTGGTCACCCTCCTCCGATACCGGCCAGATGGAGGATGCAGACTCAGCCGGCACCTAAGCACATTTCTTCCACCTTCCTGCCCAGGGGGTCTTCTCCAGAGTGCTCCTGGAGCCCCGCACCAGCACTCATCATGGACAGAGCTCGGCTCGGGAAGGGCTGGGAGATGCCGGCCTCATTCTGCCCATTGACCCCATCCCCAGACGCAGCCCCTGCAGCCGCATCCCGCTGTCAGCCCCACAGACGAGGGCGCAGGGGCTGACGGACACCAGAGCACGGGCCCAGGGCTCCGGCGGGAGGCTGGGGCAGCGCTGCCCGGGATGAGGGCGGTGTGTTTGGGAAAGCAAAGGCAAGCGGCCGTCCTGCACGGCGGGGCGCAGGCTGCGTGGTAAGCGAGGGCTGATCACAACCCTCCCGCTGAGGGCCCAGCCTGGCCCCTCTGAGTCGGGGGAGAAGCCATCCGACAGAGCTGCTGGAGGGCCTGATTCTGCACCGGTCCCATGGATGCCGGCGGGCCGACACCGTTCCCGCAGTCTGACCTCGCAGCACCGGCCCTCGCCGGTGAAGAAGGAGGTTTTCGCTACAAGCTGCGATGACCGCAGCCGCTGGGGCTGAGGCCGAGCTGAGCTGGGCTGGGGCATCCCGGCCCTGCCAGCCTGGCAGCCCCGCAGGACCCCGGTCCCCGGCTCTCGGCAGCTGGAGGTTCGGGCAGCGAAGGGCAGAGCCGCCGCAGGGCACGTCCCCCCGCGGAGCCCCCGTCCGCCCCACAGCCCTCATCAGAGGAGAAGCTTGATTGCTTACATAGCCCAGGCTTGCAGTTAGTAGAAAAACAAAACATGTTTTTCACATTAAAATTTCCCTTCAAAAACAATGGTTTAAATCAAGCGTAAGAAAAGCAAAGAATCCAGAAAGAAAAAAGAAAAGGGAAATTTTTGGTGGAGCCCGAAAGCAGTCCCCCGAGACTCTGAACTTCCCCCGAGCCTCGGCGCCATCGCCGCTCCGGAGGCAGGTGGGCTCCCCGCCGGGACGGCGCAGCGGGACACGGGCACAGGCCACGAGATACGGGCACTACGCTGCCATGCCGCTGCCCTGCCTCAGCGGCTGCCAGCCCCTGCCTGCCGGTGAAATCCCGGCCCCAGGAGATCAGAGCCATGCAGGGAGCCGGCTGGGGACCGCAGGCCGCCAGCATCCCTTAGACCTCACAGCCGGTTGGCGCAGCGGTGGCGAGGACGGGGCTCGGCCCGCGCCCGCTGCTCGCAGGTTATCAGGAGCTGCCGGATAACTGCCAGGGCGGGATCCGGACCTGCAGCCCGGAGGTGCAAGGCTCGGGGAGACGAGGTGGGCGATGTAAATCTCCTGATCTGTCTGTGAGTGAATTCAAAGGGAGACCGATTCAAATCCGCCGTGACATGACTGGCTCGGGGCTGGCAGACAATCCCTGCAGTGTTTGTAACAAATCTTGCCGCTTTCCTTTGAGTGGCCTCCAATTTATTAATTAAAATAGGCAATTATATATAATGTGGGGTGGAGGGGAGCGGGGAGACCAGCTGCACCAGTTATTCTCACTTGGCAGGAACCGTGCTGGAAAGCTGCTCCGGCTCCAGGAGGTGCTTGTGCTTTCAAGGGCTCGAGGCAGAGCCTGGGACGGAGCCCACGCTCAGAGCTGCCCCCGGATCCCCCGCCTGGCACGGCCAGGCCCGGACTGGCAGGCAGCGAGTGGGCTTTAGCTACAGTGACCGCTTTATTTAAAAGCACAGGGCCCAGAGGCCAAGACCTTTTAGAAAATGTCTTGCCCGAGTCACCAGGGAGTTGGCAGCAGAGATGGAAGCTGCACCCAATGTTGCCGGGATCTGCCGAAAGCGCTGGCTGCCGCCGGCCCTGCAAGGCAGGAGCGTGTGGGGCTGGAGAGGGAAGCCAGGTCCTTTTTTAAGCGTCACCATCCAGCCCTCCATGCTCATCGATAGGAAACACGACGAGCCAGAGACCCCAGGTTTCAGCAGGGCACGACGAGCGTGGGGCCGACGGAGGCAGAGCACCATCGGCAACACGCCCGTGCAATGCCACGGCCACGTGCGGCAACACCTGCGTGTCTGGGTTTATCTGAACGCTGCAGATCCCATGTCAGCAAACTGGCAGAACGTACCCGGAGCCCTCGGTGCTCCCCGCGGGACACGCCGGCGTGGGGCAGGCCCCGGCGATGGGCTCCTCTGCCTGCTGACCACGATGGGAACCGGACCCGGCGCAGCTGGCGCGGTGCCCGCACAGCCGGCTGGTGCCACGGGGCGAGTCTGGCCGTACGGCGCGTTGGCTCCCGCTGAGACCGCGCGCTTGTGGCGCGTGCATGCACACGCACACACACACGCCTGTGCCAGAGCCCGCCGGCGGCTGCATCGCCGCAGCCTGCGGCCGCCCCCCGCCAGCACCTGGCACGGTGGCACTGTCTGAATTAAGTAACGTCTCGGGACGTGAGCTCATCGCCAACACCCATGGCCCAGGCGATGCGAGTGGCAGCGCCGGGTGCTGCGGGAGCGGGCCCTGACTAACCTCTGCCGCATCCACATGGGCTGCCGGGAACGCTCCCTGCCCCGGGGCCGGCGGGCACCACGGCGCAGGGCACCGCGGCCTTGGGCGGCTCCCACGTGGCACCCACCGCTCCCCTCCTCCTGACACCGGCACAGTCCAGAGCAGCACCGGGGGTTTTTTTGCCTTTCCTGCAAAGCCCCGGCTGCCGCCCCGGCCAGGCCTGCGCCAAGCCCCGGCTGGCAGGGGGGACCACCAGCCCCATGCCGCCTCTGCTCCCAAACACCCACAGGTTTTGTGGCAGAGGCTAACGCACCCATGGGTCCCTGTGAGCCCCGGTCAGGGATCGCAGAGGGGCATGTGTCCCCTCCACAGCGTATTCCAGGTGGGATCACAACTCAGAGCTGCCAGAGGAGCCTCCCAGCCCATCCCATCCCCTTCGACAACGACAGGCCCAGGATATTTTCCGCTGCCCTTGGCCAAAACCCTCCCTCTTTCCCTTCCGCTTTCGCCAAGCAGGGATGGTCGCTTTGCCCGCCCGGTTGCTTGGGGAGCAGGCTCTGTCTAACAATGAATCGATACTAATTCGGGAGGTGTCACCTCTTCGTCAGTCCTCTCGGAAAAGGGTGCAGTTTGCTTCTTTCTGCAGCACCGTGGGAAAATCCTCCCCATCGCTGGCTTCCCAGGGTGACTCAAATTTGCTCCTGACCAGTCCCAGCTCCCTTGGAGGGGAGGCAGGGGACAGCCAAGCCCAGAAACCTGATTCCCGGGGTGCACAGCCCCTGCCAGAGCAGCGGCAGAGAGGGGGCGCATCCACCCCAGGCACCCTGGTCCCGGGTGCGGATCAGCCTCCTGTCCCCTGCGGGGAGGGATTGCGGATGGGGCCGAAGGCAGGGCACGAGGCCTCCCAGGGGAAGCGGGAACCTCAAGCCCCAGAGAAGGGCTCTTGCGTGGGATCCCCTCTCCACGCTCAGCATCAGGGACGCGCAGGGTCGTGGTCTGGGCAGGGGACTCTGCGTGAGCCCAGAGGCTGCAGGTCGTGGGGCACGTGCCGAGTGCTGGGAGCTGCAGCTCTAACAAAGAGCTTTCTACCTGCCCAGCTTCCCCCAGCCCAGGGACAAGGTGGTCCTGCAATGGAGGGTCTTCACCCTGAGCCGCTTCTCCCTGCACAAACACATCCCAGTTAGCTGAGGGGCTGGGGTGGGGGGAGCTCTTCTTGACTGCTGCGCGCTGGAGGTGTCGGGGTGGCAGGCCACGGGCCGCCCTGCCCGCCCTTATCTCCACGTGCATTAATATCCGTTGCCATTTGCATCCCAACGAGTGTTGCCACGTTCAGCTTCTGCAGTTCCTGCGTCAGGGAATTCCAGAGGGACAAAGTCAGTGAAGCCGGATCCTTCCCTCCCCATCCCACAGGCACCCAGCACCCATTTGATCAAGCGGCAACTTGTCCTCCGACCATGAAACAGGGCAAGGAGAAACGCATCCACGTCCTCAGTGTGGAAGGGAACTTCCCTCCTGGGTGTGAAATGCCCCGTCCAGGGCCGCGGGCTCCGCTCTGCGGGCAGCCAGGCTCCGTCTGGCTCCGGGGCTGGGCCACGCCAGGCTGTCTAGACCCACCTCCCAAATAAAGGAGTTGCAGGACTTGGTAACAGTTTCCTCATCAGCTGTAAATAATTGCTAACATGTCTTATCAACAGCTGGGATCATCAATCAGCGACTAAACGACTGCAAATTTGTCCCACAGCTGCAATTTCCACACAATGACCAAACCCTTCCAGAAGTCCCTGACCAGTTACTGAGCCATTACGCAGCCGTTTCCCACCAGCACGCAATTTAAGGGGTCTCACCCGTCCCCTGTCCGCTACACCCCATCCACCAGCACGCACAGGGAGGAGAGACCTTCGGAGGGAGCATCCCAGAGCTTTGCTTCCCAGGACTCCAGAGCTGCTTCACAAATCGCCTCCCCAGCCGCCTCCATCACCCAAAAAAAGCTGGAGCAGCAAAACCTGGGCTGAAGATGCCACCTGCTGGAAGCGGGTCCGATGCCACGGGCTGGCAGGCACCCTGCAGAAACCCCAAAACCCCACTGCCCCACCACCCAGAAATCCCAAAACCCCACCACCCAAAACCCCCAAAACCCTGAAATCCCACCACCCAGAAACCCCAAAACCCCACCACCCAAAACCCCCAAACCCCACAGCCTTGCAGCCCCAAAACCCCCGTTCCACGGTGCCACAGCACTGGCTGCTGGTGCCAGGGACCCCGGTGGGTGCCACGCAGACCCCGTGCTCCCCCAAAAGCTGCAGCCTCGGGAACAGGCCAGGCCAGAGCTGAGCCCTACATGGGATTTTCAGCACATTCCCAAGCAGGCAGGGCCATGCCTGGGCTCCCAGCTTGTTTCTAAGTCACCCCAAGGAACAATCCTGAAAAATAGGCTTCATCTGCCCCCCCTGCTACCCCCCAAAATCTCTTCGGCACCTGCCAACATCCATGGGGAGATCCGGGGGGAAACACCCCACTTGAGAGATTTTTGCTGAAATTCAACCTTCACATTCCTTGGTGGCTATCATTACTTTTTTTAAGGAAATCTTGGACTTTCGCTGGAAAACCATTTTGTCTTCATTTTTGCGGGGCTCAATCTCTCCTCATCTCTTATTTCCCCTTTTCAAAAAAAAACAAAACACCAAAGGAATCATTCAAACTTCTGAGCTGAAATTCAACATTTACATTCCTTGGTGGCTATCGCTACTTTTTGAAGGAAATCTTGGACTTTCAAACTTCTGAGCTGAAATTCAACATTGGCATACCTTCGTGGCTATCGCTACTTTTTTAAGCACATCTTGGCCTTTCACTGGAAAACCATTCTGCCTTCATTTTTGCAGGGCTCAATCTCTCCCCATCTATTGCCTCTTTTCAAAAAAAAAAAAAACAACAAAAGGAATCACTCAAACTTCTGAGCTGAGATTTTAAAGACCCCTTCCCACAATTTTATTAAAGAAAAAAAAAGCAAAAAAAGCACAGGACTGGGAACAAATCCAGGGGACAGCTCTCAGCTGCAGCTCCCTTTCCCGCTCTTCCTCACCAGGAGCTCCTCGTCCCCACTCAGCCTTCCCCATGTCCTCCATCCCCACAGGCCTGCTCTAACCAGGCCCGTGAGGTGCCTGGAAGGCTCAGGCAGCTCTCCAGGCCTCCGAGGCCGGTGTACGGGGGGCCCAAAGCCCTGAGGGAACAGAAGGGGGCCGGGGATGAGGGCAGGGAGCCCGGGGCCCCGGTTCCGGGGCCCCGGGCTCCCTGCCCTCACCCCAGGCCCCACAGAGTAATGGCGGCCCGGCCCGCCCG
>VYZW01121555.1:0-10691 GCA_013401315.1 Balaeniceps rex
AAAAAAGGGGGGAACCCCAACAATTGCTCTTTTCTTGGTCAATCAATTGTCCAGAACTCAAACTATTTAGCTATCTTGATGCAAGATTCTTTAAATCCCACTTTACTGTCTCCCTAAAATCTTCTGCTCTCTGTACCTATGCTCTCATCAGTTTTCAAGCACACTTTTCATAAAAAGGCTCATTTTCCAACCCAGGGGGTCAGCAACACTCTTCAGCAGTGAGAAAGATGTTGCTGTATTAATTGGTGTTGATTGGTGAACTGGCTGTTAATGTTGCTGGAGGAATGGGAGTGGCCTGAGAATTTTTAGCCTGTCAACACAATTTGATAAGAATTAAATCGGAGAAAGAAATTTGGGATTGTAACAGCTATACGGACTTTCGGAGTATGTGCTGCTTAACGCTTGCAAGAAGCTTCTCTTGTAATTTAGTCCACGTAGTTGTTTTCAGCTGATAAAACCACAACAGAGCCCTTTTATCACAGTAGGAAACTTCCCTCTCCCCTCAGATTTTGAGCAATAACAATTCTGTGGGGTAATAATTATTCCAGATGCACTGTACCGTGTAAATTAATCTGTTGCTTTGGTAGTACTACTCCAAAAGCAATGCTGATGGTGTATGCTCAGAATGAGCAAATTAATTAGCCAAACTGTGAAATCAAATAAATCTCACAGCAGTGACCTCTGTGTCACCGAATAAAGACAGACATTAAGTTGATGTGTAGTTGCTTTAGTTGAAGTAAAACCAGAACTTAAAAGGGCTAAATGTTCTCATTATTCTGACTTAAAATAGACGTTCAGGCTGGCAATGAGAGATTGATATCTGATGTCCGTTTAGCTTTTTGTCTGGATCCGCTACGAACAGGTGTATAAAGCAAATGCCGCAAATCAGAACATTTCATTGGAAAGCTGCATCAGGGATAAAACCAGAACCTATAGATTTCCTATTGGTATCGGTTTGCATTGCACAATATCTCTGCCATACACAGATGCTCACTGGAGCTAGCATCTAATTTGGCTTTGTGTAGCACTTGGCCTCTCAGCTGCTGAACTTGGAAATACCCTTCAGTGCTGATGCCTTTATCTCATCTTCTCTGGGGGGGGAGAGTTTCCAGAAGCTCTGAGGAGCATTCATGATTTTGGATAACAGTGGTACTCTGTTCTCTCTCTCTTCTTTCTATACTAACCCAAAAAATAAAGCCTGATATTTGCAGCTTTTTACATAGCAAAGAAAGGAAATTTATGAGTGCGATATCAGGGTTTACAGCAGCATATGCTCTGCAGGGTTGCAGATGTTATCAGCCGTGGGGTTATCAATATATGCTGATGGGACAGGAATTTAGTGATGTTTTGCAAGAAAATGATTACAGGTAGCTCATTCTTGTGAGTTTTTATGCTGCTGTCTATCATGGGACTACTGCAAGACGAATAAGTATCTTTCATCTGAAGGAAAAAATAATACAGTCTTTACTGCATTTATTTAGAAAAGGTCAGAGCGACATGTGGAAAAGTTCATTAGGTTGTTCTATCCAGAATTTGATGTTCAACAGTCACTAAGTGTGTATGATTTGCTGCTGGGGGCATATGTAAGAAGTGAAGGGGCTTTTGCCCAAGTGATGCACTGGTGGCAGGAGGAGTCCTTCACTGGGCAACCTGTCTCAGGAGAGGGGGCTTTGTGGGGTTTAGTACCAATGGTCACTCAGCCAGCAAGTCCTGTTGGGGACAATTGCCTTGTAACGCTTTCATCTGCAAAGTCAGCTTTTGGTTATTGAAGTTTGTTTCCCATATTGGTTACATCCTTCCACATCCTAATGGTGACGAAAATCATTCATGCTGGGGGGGTTTCTACAGTACAGTTGGAGTGTTGGTAATTTTCTTCACCCATCAATTTTTGGCTAGGCTGCAATAATGATCCTAGATCCCCAAAGCCATTTTTAGATATCTAACTCCCACCAATTGCAGTGGTGCCTCAGTAGGAATTCAGTGCCTAAAATCTTGGGTAACCAAAACTGTATTAAGATTTTTCACCTATAATCAACAAAATAAGGAAGAATGTTTCATTCAGCTATGGGTGTGTTGGTTCTGTGTGGTGAGATGATTAAAAATCACTGCACTGTCACTAAGGAAGAAACTATGTGTATGACGCTGATGCCTACAAGCTAGACACGTACAGTATATGAATTGCAATATTCCTGTCCAGAGTACTTGGTGTTAATCCCTCTGATCAGGAAAGATCACTAATTCAATTCCCCCAGGCTGGTATCCATAGTATTGATAGTGAATGTGTTTGTCTGTCGGTTAATTCTGTCTATCTTGCAAAATACCTGAATAAAAGAAAAGGAATTTTCTGTCCAAGGTATGATGTGAAACCTCTATGTCTGGGTATCCATGTGCAAGCAGGAAAGTGATTCCTGATAGAAGTCTTGAAAGATAGTTGGTAATAGTTTATCTAGACTCTTTTACTGAGGAGGGAATGGTTTTTGGATACTTTTCATTTTACAGCAGGTGATTAATAGTAAGACTTCCAATGTTATAAAAATTTGGTGTCTTTCAAAAGCCAAGGTGCCAGTGGGGACAGCTGCTGATTCCTGCTGTGCTCAGATAGAAGGCCAGCATTGGGTATAACTCAGTGTAGGATTTAGATGAAATGCAAAGACAAAGACCAATAGTGAACCCAGTGGGAGACCAGTGCTTCATTCTCCATGTCCCATTAGGTTTGTAATACGGATACTTTAAGCACTGAGGGCTTTTCCATTAAAGGAACAATATTCCTTTTTAAGGAACCTGTTGGTGATAATCTTCCTTCGGAGACTTAATTTGCACTGTGCTTTCTCTAGAAAATAGCAAACCAACTTTCTTGTGAAGTTTTATTTAATCCTCCCAAGGATGCACCTTTCTCCGGCACCTCTGCCTTGGCTGCAGCCTTGGCTGGCCGCAGTTGTTGAGATGATGATGGTACAAAGACCTCCCATACAATGTTTTTTTGATAAAGCCAGTTTGCAGTGGTTTCCTACAGCTATTCACTTTCATTCTTTAATTCCTGTTTCAAACCACTTCCCCAATTCTTGGTTTCAAATCTACCCACAAGGCTCTCTTCAGAAGATGTCATCTTTGGGGTTTTCCTTTCAGATAAAACTTGTAAGAGGAAGTTATTACAACTACTAAATGATATTTCAGTAAAGTACATTTGATCCAATTCTCTTGACCATGCTGATGTAACCTCATTGAACAATTCCTGACTTACATCAGTATCACTGAAAGGAAAACCAAGCTGGAAGGGTTCATCTGAAATGCAGATAGCAGGAGCAGAGTGGAATAACCTGTTTGGAAACTTGCATAGATGATTATGTTATGGAAAATATGGGGGGGAAAAAAATGTCAAAATTAATTCAGCCAATTATTTTATTTCAGTTATACCAAAATTGCATCATTTTGAGGTGATTAAATTTTATTTTGAGTAGTATTTTGATAAATCTTAGGTTTTCCACAGTTTATGAATTATGTAATATTGCACATACTAATACATTATTCAAACCAATATTTTAATATAAATGAATTGGAGTAAATAAAACCAAAAAGATTTTTGTTTTATGCTAAAGACATATTTTGGCATTGCTAAACCAAATCAGGAAGGAATATATTTCTTGCTTGAAAACCTTCTTAAACTCTCCTCTGCAACTGCTGCTAAACTGCACACTTCAACCCAAACACAATTCTTCAAAAACCTGTACATCAGTTGTGATTTTGTTTCCTATTCAGCACTAAAATATACTTCAAGTGCCACTCTCATATTAGATAAATATACTATTGTTTACAGTTATGATAACCTTAAGATCCCGAAAATGCCTTAAAAAAGCTAATTACATGCTTTTATTTGCTGTTAGTAAAAACAGAAGAATAACAACCCAACTCATTTCATCCCTACTGTGATTTCCTCTGGGCTAATTAAAGTGTACTTGACTGATATCTTAACTGCACAGCCATAGGCAATCAAAATATTTAAAGGGACAAGCATCATCTTAGTGCTGGGCTGCTAAACAGGACTGAGGGTGCATTTATGGGTACTGCAGAGTTGAGTGCGCCAAGGAACCGCCCCAGAGAAAAAGTCTGTGCTGGACCATCCTGCCAATACTCCCAGTGGGGGCTCGCATCACCCAGTGCTGACTGGGGGTAATACCAAGGGTGGCCCTGCTCCAAACACCTGCAGGACTCTTAGCAAGGCCTCCTATTCTTCCTCCCACGCCCTCTTGCTCCAGTTCTGGTCCCACAAACCCTGCTTGAAACCATCTCACAGGTGTAAACCCAACGGGGTCAGCCAGCACTGCTCTGCCTACACCGACAAGCCCAGGCAAACTTTCCCTTGGGCAGCTGTGGAAGCAGTAAGAGAAATAGGATGCTAAAGCCAGAGCTACTGGTAAACATGTAGCCCAAGGAATGTGCTCTCCACAGGAGCTTGCAACACCAGCTACTGCCGCTCCGCTTTTGGAGAGGATGGATTCCTTGCTACCAAACTCTTCTAAAAAGAACAGGTCTTGTGCTATGTATAGCTGTCAATGTCTGCAGTTTAGGAAAAGGAACCTTCAAAATACTTGTATTCAAAGATCAAATAGGTTTTACACACAAACATACAGTACTAGCATATGTAATAAGTATTTTGAAGGAAATGGAGGTGCCACTGAGGTCAAAAAGAGGGTGATTAAACAAAAAAATCACCTTCTTATTCAACAATTCCCCCTCTATGCCTCAGTGTAAAGATTTTCATAAGTAATGGCTAGATTAATGCTTTTGAATGCCTGGCTAATGCATTGTGGTGCTGATGAAAGAATGAGCTCTTAAGAAAAGCTGATTCTTTACAAGCAACTGCCATTGACTTTTTTGACATTGACATTTACATTTATAAGTGACATGAATGGACTATTCTTCACCTTTAAATGCACACAGTATTTTTCTTTCCTATTTCTAGATGCTCCAGCTTGCTGATGAGTCTTTAATGCCAAGATTCAGTGTGTATTAATTTTTGCAGCTGTTAAGGAAGAGATATGCTAGAATGGAAATACTAAGTCTTCAGCCCTTCACTATCATATTATACTATCATGCTCTGAGGCAATAAATAACAGTGATTCATTCAGAGTATGTAAACCTCTCCATTAAAATACTCAGTAGGCTAAAGAGACCATCAGTGGTCTCCTGTGGATTTTGTTTTCTTTAAATGTTAATATTTAGCTCATTTTATTTTCTATCTATCCTAAACGGTAGTGTTCTCTCCTACTACTCCTGAGGTAGAAATGGGTGTAAGTCTTACTTTTTTGGGCATTCAGCCCACAGGGGATGCCTGAAGCCATTAGCAGAAATGATTTTGTTTGTTTTTGCGATATGAATACTAATTATGTCCTAACTTCTGTTACGGCTTTTTCTTATTCTTGAGAAATGAATCTTTCTCCAATGTGGATTTGTTCTACTGTGAGTTTCCTCGATATCTTTGTCCCCTCCAATAATATTGTAGCATAGCATATGAATTTCCAAGAGAAAGCTGTTGTGTTTTTTTCCCCTCTTGCAGTTTCTTGTAATCCCATGGATTCACTGTTTTTACTTCTACATTTTTAAAATACATTTCATTGTCCTTGTTAGGCCAAACAAGAACTGAAAAGACTTTTTAAAAAGAAAAACTGCTTGTTTTGTTTCAGGCTATGACCTGAAATTGCTGGGGAAAAAAAAAGTACCATTTTCTGAGTGAAGCTTTGCTATACTAATGAGGTTTAAGTAGTATGTATAAGATGTGATCCAATGTTTAAGTGCTTAACCTGAAACAGTTCAATTTCATCCATCATCCAAAGCGTGTACAATAGCTTTAGTCAAGCAGTAAGTGAAAATAATTCCTTCTGTCTTTACCAGAAACACCCATCAGTGCCCAGTACGTCTGTCAAGTCTGGCTGTAATGTTACCACTGAGTAGAGCAAAGAGCACCAGGGCTTTGTAGTGAAGTGAAATCTCTCTTGAAGGGCCCTTTTCCTTTTAAAGTCCTAATTGTAGAGTATTATGGTTATTATTTCTTACATGAAACATAAGAATTTATGTCTGCTGGAGTTGACACATGACAGGACTTTATTAGACATCAACACAAGTATCAGAATTGGCCTCAAAGAGATGACCCATTTTGTGTCTTGTGTTTTACAAGTTTGTACTTTGAATGACTCGTAGAATTTCTGCAGTCATTTGCCCTGTCCTTGAACTTTCCATGTTTCGTGTGTAGGAAGAGAAAGACATGCTACTAATAGGGAAAATTATCAGGCCACTCTCCTCCTTGTTTTTGTTTTGTGTTGATAGCAAGAGTACTGAGTGTCCAAGGTAACTTGCCACTTCCCAAGGTAATGCATCAATTGTTTAGCGATGAAAAGCACCATAACATATATAGCAAAAGATGACTGGGAGACAAAATCTGTCCTTGGCATGTGTGTTGTCTCTCACGTGCTCTCCTATCGTCTTTAAACAAGTGCTACGAGCACAGTAAGAGTGCTGAATTGGAGTTATATGTTTTCAAGGACAAGTACAATATTATTAGAATAACAGACACATGGCTGACCCAGAAAAAAAGAACTGAGGATTTAAAATACTAGAATGTAGAATTTGTCAGAAGACTGGGCAAAATAAAAGAGAAGAAATGATAATACTGATAAGGGATTATACAGGATCTGCAATGAAAAACGATCATATTTTGGCAGTCAAAGCAGAGCAATTTTGATAGGCTGTCAGGGCAACCAAGTTACTTGTAGCTTTTGTTTTTCTGTATTTTGCTTTGATTTAAATTTCCCCTGGTGGATATACTTTATAGTTCTTATTAGAATTGAGGAAAAACACAAGTGTCAGGCTTTCCCCTAAAAAGGATTGCTCCAGCCATAGTCTGCAGGCTATGTAGTCCTGGATCTATGCAACCGCAATAAGATTTATGCGGTCACGGGACAGTTCAAAATGACACCTAAAATTTCACATCCCCAAATTTCACAACGACTTAACCTCTTTCCACTACTAATACCTATGGCAGAGAAAAAGGGAGCTTCTAAAAGGCGATTGAAAAAGCTTTTTCTGTTGGGGATTTCCCTTTTCTCCAAAAGAACATCAGATGGCTGATTTGGCCAAACGCATAACTTTTCTGCATGGCAGGCCCACAGACATCCATGTTCCAAACAAATGCAATAATTATTTAACATAAAGTTGGAAATCTCATAGGTTATGTTCTGCCCATACCTTTAACCAACTGCTGTCACCACCTCACCTGTGCAGACATCAACTTTTGCTGTAAGGAAGCAGTTGGACAGAAACACATTGGCATGGCATATCAGTCTTCCCAGTTTGTTTCTGTGCAAGACAAATGTTTTCAGAAGTTATGACACTGCTGCCAAGACAGGAAATATTAATACAGCCACTGAAATGATAATTGAAAGAATACTTATTCTTCTATGGTCTAATGATGGAGTACAGATGACTATTTAATTGCAAGTAAGGAAAAGGAAGACCTGCCAAACTTGGGGGCCAGCTTGGGTGAACAAAACTTGTTTATAGACTGGGTTTGAATCTCTGCGCAGGATTTAGTAGCATAAAAACCACCAGTATTTAAGTGTATTTATATAAAGTGTCAGCAAATAATCTATCATGTTGGAGAAAATAATACCTGGTACAATTTTACCAGCGGTTTCCTAGGGACTGTGGTACACAGCTGTATCTGCACACAGGTCGGATGCACAGGGCCCTGGAAGGCTTTGAGGACCGTTCTGCAGATGGTAGTACAGCAGAATAGCCTACTTCAAGTAAACAAATTAAAATAGGCTAAAGAAAACCCATGAACAGCAGTCCATGGAACTGCACTGATCTGCCCAACTTTCTCTACAGCCCCTGACTAATGGGAAGGGAAAGTACATGAGCTCTAGTGCAATGCCACTGCCACGACCTCCATAGCTGTGCACTCTATTGCAGGTAGAGAAGGTTCAGCTCTCCATGCAGTCTGCATTTGTAGACCCCTCTCATCCTTTCTCAACACAAGTAAGGAACTGCCATTTAGAAATTCCTGTGAATTTGGACCAATGTAAATGAAAGCAGATTTGCTCCTGCTGTGGTGTAAAAAGACTCATCTAGAGTCAATTAATTTCCTTATTAGAACAGGGAAAAATTGGCTAGTGACATCAAAACTAGGCATTCTTTATTTGCAAATTACTGTTATCTTGTTTTGTTCTCTGTAGCAGGTTTTTTTTGTGTTCAAGTCTTTGCTGTCCCACTCCGGGTATAGGATTTCAAATACAGACAAACCTTGTTCTTAAGAAAATTCCCTGTCATTACTGATTACTGCTGCACATTGCAATTGTCTTTTCAGCATTAGAGTCTTCATTTTGTTGTGAAACCTTTAAAGTAAAGCTCATTAGCACACCTGAATAACAAACACAGGTTTTAAAACAGTGTGTATCTTATATTAAGGGTTGTAACAAGGAAAAATTAGCATAGTTCTGCAACTAGCTTGAAAGATTTATGTTGTCATTGATAGAAAATAGTGTTAGTTTCTTCAAATTTTTTGTGTGCATTCAAATGGTCATGAAACAAAAAATAGTTTCAGTTCTATCCTATGCCACTAGGCCAATTTTGATTCCTTGTTTTGTTTAAATAGTATTTTACACAGCAAATTACAATTTGAGTCCAGTGGGGAGTCCTACACCTAAAAAGAATCCATTTCACCTGATTGCTTCATCAGTTTTATGGGCAGGTACTAGAATGTGACCTACCCAACCAAGTCTTTTTCCACTGCAGATCCAGAACCATGCGACAGCTTCATTCATGGGCCTTTACAGACATCAAGTGAAATTTTGGCCCTTTGAAATCAAAGGTTCCCTTTGGCTTCAGCTGGTTAAGAACAGAGTAGCACTCAACTAATGAATGATTCAAATGAAATCAAATATTCAGGGAGTAATACTCCAGTAAATTTGGAAAAATGCTACTTTAGGTTGTGCATGCAATCTACAATCCCTATGCTAAAGAGGAGAATGAATAGACTACCAGTAGTACTACTGTAAACAAAGAGTATCTCTATGAACTCAGAATAATTGGAAATGGAGAACACAGGCTTCTTTCAATAGACAACAAACGAATTCATGTGCTTTTTACAATGTCAACTCAGTGAAGCTATTCATCTTCACCAGTAGAAGAGAGGTGAGTAGCTGTTAATGAAGTCCTGGTACAGATCTGTTGCAATTTTTGAGCTCCAGCATTTTATTAGAAAGAGATTAAAATATATATTTATGGAAATCATTTAAAAAAAGTCTGAAGGAAGAAGTCAGTTCATGGCTTTGACACTTTTTAAGCTATCAGCTCTTCAAAGTGATTCTACATTAAGTTTCATTACAGACTTCATTTTCATTTGAAAAAGATTGGTTCAGTTTAATCAAAGTAGCTGGCTAGAGGATGACCACTTCTTTGGAGAAGTGGTACTTTTTTGTTATACTTTTGAAAGAAAAGATAGTCTCTCTAATGTTTTTGCAAGGTGACATTGAATTAAACTTCCCCTTTGAGTCAAAATGACCTGGCTCCCAATTCATGTTTTCCAGTCAGGTGAAATCGGGAAACCTTAGTTTTAAGAGACTTTTCCAAGTAAAACAATTGTTGGAATTAATGGTTCTACACCATTTTTAGCTTTCATGAAACTATAGGGTTGAATGAAAATGTTTCACCCAAAATTCTGAAAAAAAAACAAACTGGGAATATACTTTATGATCAATCTATAGATTAAGATCTTCATTAAAATGCATGTGTGAAGAAATCTTTTAAGACTAACCCGACATTCGGAGAGATGCAAGGTGAAATTCATATCCTCCTTACTCTGTGGCAAAAATTTCATTGACATAAAAAGGGCAAACGCTTTACCTCTTAGCATTCTCTTGTTTAACCTGACTTTAAACTGCATTCACTATCTTTATGAGCAATTTATCTCTTCATTTATAAAAATGAAAGCGTATACATGCATACAACACTCAGTTTTTCACAGTAGAACTCGTATTTTCAAAGCAGATTTTAAGTCTTTGTTTAAATTCTCCAGGCCAAGTAAAAATACAGAAAAAAAACATTAGAAAAAACATTCCCTTAGGCTCATATCCAGCCAACTTGCTAAGAATATCTTAGCTAGAAACAAATCACAACAATAAAAATCTCTGAAGAACAGTTGTAGGTTTTTTTTTAATACCAGAATTTGGGAACTTTTAATCTGCTGTCAGAGTGCTGGGTCTCTGGATGGGTCATCGGATGGGTGCGAGTTGAAGTACTGGGTTCTTACTGAAAACAGACAGTGATGAAGCTGTCAGCCTGACTGTGTAAAATTCTGTGAATTAATGCAGCTGCGCTGGTTTTTACTGGGCTGTAGAAGAGGTCACAAATACACCCAACTCCCAGTGCAGTCAACGGGTGGTTTTACATTCCAGTGCCTTGAAGGATGCATTTTGGTGCCTTGCACCTCCGGTAGACCCAAGCATACAGGCATAGATTTACACAGCTTGGTGACTCATTGTAACCATCTTGATAAAATGCTGTGATAGAGAAGGAAACTAAATCTGAACCAAATGATTAGAGCCAAGGCCAACACCATAATTTGATAATACTGTGTTCAGTTTTGGGCCCCTCAGTACAAAAGGACATGGAGGTGCTGGAGCGTGTCCAGAGAAGGG
>VYZW01121556.1:0-11059 GCA_013401315.1 Balaeniceps rex
AAGTAACTCTAACTCAGCTGAAACCAGGACACAGAGCAAACAGTAACACACATTAACTTAAAATGTAAACCTGTGCTTAGAAATTCCCCTTTCAAGAAATATTCATGTATGTCTAAATAACTCAATGAAAATGTTAAGGTACAGAAAATAAACCAAGGAATTAAATAATGAATATTATGATAGCTGTTGCAGCTCCTGCCCAGTAGTAGTTTCCTGTGCATACAGAAAACATAAGATCCAATAATTTATCAATTTAATGACTAGATTTGTTAAGATTAAAATAAAGATGCCCACACTTTAAAGTGAGGTTGTACTTGATGGCTGGGTCCGTACCTCCTGGAAATCTGAGAACTCCAGTTCCTAAAAAAAGGTCACATCACAGATAATGGAAATAGCAGGAATATGCATGCTTCTGTCAGCAGGTACTAATGCAACCTAGATCCTTGTTGCTGTGTGTCCTAGGGGCTTGGGGGAGTGTTATGTCCCAGTGTCTAATAACGTGTGAACTCTGACTGAAGCTTTTCTTGGATTTGGGCATTCATACCATGCTCCCATATTGGGTTTCTGGTGTCTAGTGACAGTCAAATTCACTCTATAACTTTTCTTTTCACTGAGGATGTTACTGAAACGTCCTCATTTTCCTGGAACTAGTCAAGCTTGATATTGCTGAATTCACTACCTCTGTTACATACAGTTGAAGGTAGCCGAGACATTCAAAAACTGTTGGACAGACGCACAAAAGTGGATGCAAAAAACATGATTGCATTTACTTGTTTGGTTATGAAATGTCACCCCCAAAATCATTAATTTAAAACTAACTGGTTTCAATTTATAGGAATTGTGAGGCTTTGGAATTTTTTGATGCCTTTTTAAATACTTGATAAAGAAACCACCATTCATCTAACATCAAAGCTATGCATTATTCTCTCTCTTGCACTCAGAAGATGAAGGGCTTTTTTTTTGGCTATGCAAAAGGGCTTGTTTATAAACAAGAGAATAACAGAAATGAAAATATTCGTAAATACATATCAGTGCTATTGAAGGATGACCTTTTCTTTTTTTTAAATAACAGCCAGTCTCAAGAAACATAGTCTGCTTGGCTGAATGTTTTTTCCCAGGATAGCATTTCCTCTCTTGGAGGAAGGCTGCTTCAGTCACATCTCTATTTAACTGTCTGCCCCTCATCCTCCCCACCCAGCCTGCTGATCTGTGTTTCCAAATACACCCTTAATTATGTATATGAAAATGTAGAAATATAGCACACAAATGTAGAAAAATAGCACACAGTGGCATGTTCAGGTTTCTAGTCTGTTTTCATAACAACATACAATGCTGTTCTGTGAAGCAGCAGAACAGATCAAAGATCACAGAAAATTGTTTCTGACTTACTGTTTCTGGTTTTGCAGGCACTTGTGGAATCCCCAGGATACAAATTTCTTTGTTACTGCATGGCCTTGGAACATGCTTGAAGAGGCTAACGTTGTGTGCAGAGCTACTACAGGAGTTAAATTGAAAAAATAGGCCCCAATACGTGGTTTGACTTAATAATACTCTAATCTGTAGGGCAGTGGATATCACATTTCAAATTGTTCAGATACAATTACCTAATCTTTGCACTGTAATTCTGAAAATGGTTGGTATCACAGGCGTCTCAACCTGTTTTGGCATTTCAGTCATTAGTAGGTTATTTTTTAAGCATGCTCAGGCCTACACGGTACTTAGTATCATTTTTAATTGCTATTCAAATGCTGGATATCATACAGATGAGTTGGTGAAACAGGAAGCAGGTTATTCCAGGGTCTGTAGAGGAGTCTCACTATATAGGAAAGGAGTCCTTAAAATGTGGATTGGTGTAAAGTCAAGAGTGCGCTAAAAGTATGGTACAAATCAAGCTCAGTGGACATCAGATCTGGTTCCACCATCTCTGTAGTTTTTGTTTCCCATAACTACATATAGTTCCCTCAATATATATAATGCTTGACAAATACAGAATAATACAAAGGACCTTTATATAATATCATAAGAACAGGCTGACTCTGCTTGCTTCTGAATCCCTTCCAGCAAGAGAGAAGAAATGCATTTTTTAAATGCTGTTTCTAGCGTGCAGGCAACTCTGCGTTTCCTCTGGCAGTCTGCTCTGGCAGACAATATAAGCAGCGTAAGTAGCTAGGTCTGTACCACTGAAATGAATTCTGAAGTCAGTACACCTGCAGATCTCACATACGTTTACTCAGTGAGCACTGCAAGTTTCTTAATGCAGCTTTATGCACATTTTTTTTCTTTGGACTGGGTGGAGTTCAGGAAGAAGCCAAAAAAGTTCTTGCTTGTGTAATTTTCAGTTAAGATCAGTTGAATTTAATTCTCCAATGCGATGTTTTTCCATCAGCTTGTGTTAACTCTGAACACAAGTTATGTGATGTCATGTGCTCTGGCAGAAGTGCTAGAAAGGTTACAGTTTAATGGGATTTGGCACATGGAAATACAAACCTATTTAAAATTGTAAAAAAAAAATTACAATATTCCTTATCTTTTAAAGGCATCTCTTGGCTGCCTCTCTGAAGAGTAAAGAAGCCTGAGCGGCTTTTTAATTCCCTTATTTTTAAGCATCTTTATCTTTTGGAGACTTACTCTCTTTGAGACCTGCTAGTAATGCTCATAACGCACAAAAATACTGCCACTGCCAAGGCATAGCATTGAGACTCTCAATATACACATTCACATGCTTAACATGTTTCCTGCCGTATTTAAGATACTTGATAACATTTCCACATTAATTTATAGGATCGAATTCTGTAGCCATTGTATAAAGGTAAAATTCTGACTTCAGCATTGCCTGAGATGGAGCTCAAAATCTTTATTGTGTTGTGTACACCCACTTTAATGGTGAAAGTTCTTTGTTGAGTACAAGAAGTCCATGGGTTACTGCTTATGCGAGAAAGTTGTACTGTGGCTGCATGTTCCCTAAAGAGATTAGGCAGTCAATTCATATAATCTCTCATTCTGTTGAGTACTTTACTGCCAGTAAAAGGACATTTATATAACTTACCTGCACAGAAAACCACATCCCTTCTGTTTGAGAGATGAGACTGATGACAGACTGTGAATTTCCATGCATGGTTTTGCAGCAGCAGCTAGGTCTTGTCTTAATACCCTGGAGCAGCTTTGTTCCAGACTGTGTACTGATTTTTTTATGAACAATAATGACTCTCATATCTTCACACAAGGAATCCAGCATTTCCTCACAATACAGCTTTTCTTTGAGGAGGTATTGCTGAACCTCAACAAAGCTGGGAAGCACTCTAGAGAACTTACTACCACTATTAGAGTGATGCCAGCTGTCACAGAGTGCATGGAAGGGAAAACCACTTGGCTGAGAAACTTAAAGGTAATTACCCAGAAGATATCAAATCAAGACTAGAGAGGACTGAAGGGAAAAAGTAGTTCCTAGAAAGGAGGAGAACAGGGGACAGTAGAGAAATAGTGGAAGAAAGGCCACATGTTCTTTGGCTTAGCACCCAAATCATCACCACTATCATCAACAACATCAAATCAGGCAGGTGAGTAGGAACCTGAATGTTCTCATTCAGACCTGATGTGCAGTAAGGAGAGAGGGAGACAAGTTGTGCAATACCTTCAGCACTGGATAACACCGATCTTACACAATCCTGCTCCGGAACCTCTTCTCTCATTAGAAACTGGACTGTCATGCCTACTGCTGGCTACCAAATGCTAGACATAGAAAAGAGCAGCTGATGCCATGCTAACTAATCAGCAGAAAAGGTACCATTTTCTTTGTGCTTCATGGTGTTGTCAACAGCAGAAGCAACGCATTGCATGTTAACTTTTGCCTTCCTTGTCTAAAAGCAGCCATTTCATGGGCAGTCCTCCTAGTGAAGAACATTTGCTGACACCATTTGTAATGAAAACAGAGAGAAAATTAACTCGGGCAGTAGAAACATCCAAAGGCCATTGCCTTACCAAGAAAAGTGCCATAGCTCAGGGATGAGAAACTTTGATTCTGCAGGCCAGATCCAGCTGTCAGACCATGTCTCATTGCCCTTCTTCCCAAGGGTCCCAAAGTCCTCATAGAAGTATATCTGTTGTATGACCAAAACATAGGGAGAAGACTAGTGAATCTGGTCACACAACAGGGATGACTAGTATGTCCCACCAGAGGCAGGAGTGTATCTAACAACAGATGACTGGATACATGACAAACACAGCCAACATATACTTGTTTCCCATTTGTTTCACATTTCTGTCAGCAGACTGAGAGATGTGTCCCTGACAGTTTGCAGAAGATGGCCGAGGAGGACATTGAATGGGTTTGCATGGGGTTTTTTAAGCAACAAAACTATATCCATTAAACCAGTTGGTGGTGTTTTTATTCTTAAAAAAGTTTGTGGGGCCCTAAGTTTTTTAGGCTTTAGTTCAGGGGAAGTCAACCAAAACCAGTCCTGTTCATCTTAGCTGCCTTTTGCAGATCACTTAGGAGGTGGTGTTCATGGTTCTCCATATAAAAATTTCCCTTGTGTACAGATACAGCAATTGCATTATGCATTGTAGTTGTAGGTGTAACTAATGAAATCCACAAAATGTGCTTGAGAACAATTGGTCTAATTAGCCTTGGTCTTTCTCCTAAATAATCAAGGAAACATCAGGGACACTTGCTTTCTCCATGTTCTTGAACAAAGTTGTATTCAAGAAAAGAATTGCCTGTCTGTTCATTGAGAATCTATTTGATATTTGGCTGAAGTATCTTGGAGGCTTCATAAACAGGGGGAAAAAGAACCTACAAATCTCTTTTTCTGAGCAGGAGCCTCCTGAGTAGATCCTGGAGAGAAATGTTATGGCCAAATCTGTGAACTTAAAAGAGATTATTGGCTGCTTAGATTGAAGGCTGGCTGGGGTAAATTTTGCTATCAGACGATTTTAATTAAGGTGTATTGAATTTCTCCAGAAGGCTAATTTATTTATTTCCTATTTGGTGTAGCGTGTGCAGAACTTCTATTTCTTATTTTGGCACAGAATTTTTATAGCTCTCTGGGCCTCTTGAACTGGCTATTTAGCATTAGAAAGATTAAGATTAGTGCAAGTAGGAATTTATAAAAATTACAACTACAAAAAATGCTAAGTCCATGTATTCACAAAAGAATAAGATGTTATAGACTAATAAGAAATAAAGAATATCTGGTGTTCAGACTCAATGACGGTAAGAACCAAACCAATATACAGAAGTAGTAGACAGGTCATTTCATGATTTGATGTTTTCATTTTTAACAAACGGAGAAACTAAGGATGGAAACAAATAGTACAAGTTGCCCAAGGTTATACAGCACATCAGTGATGAAGCTGGGAATATATTCCAGATACCCATCTACCCAACAATGCTACTTCTGTCTGCGACCTGTGCTCACCTCCAGTGCTCAAGCTTCTCGGGCTGCACATCTACCACAGTGCCCAAGTGCAGACCTCCAGCACAGCCATGCAATGCCATGGGCATCTGGCCCTGTGAGAGACGTTTCCCATGTCTGAGATATGTTGAGAAGTGCAGCAGGTCACCAGACTGCTATTTCTTTGAGCTCACTGGTCCTATCTTAAGCATAACAGGTCATGGTTTTTAGGTTAGCTATTGACAGAAGGCTGCTACCTTCAATGTGGCACATTTGCGTAGTTGAAATACAGTGCTCCATGCCTCACTTCTAAATGAGACCTAAGGCAGCGAACACCTTGTAGCAAATGCAGAAAACACAGGCATGGCTGTGGAGAATACAAGGCGAGAGCCTCACATCCAGTGCCTCAAAATTGCTGGTTTGCATTTTCAGCGTAATTGTTTTTAAATAGCTGAAGAGAGAGGCTTCATCACACCTCTGAACTTCAACATCGAGTCAGACAGACATAGGGACAGCTTAGAGGAATAAGTGAATATTCTGTAGAGCTCAGTACAGATATTGTCAAAGTCCAGAAGTGAAGTCCAGTGGACTACAAGAGATATGAAATGTGACATCCATGAAAGGATCAGGAGCCCAGCATCCCTGAAGATCCAGTTATCAAATAAGGTATCACTAGTTTGATTTACAGTACTTTTTAATGGGTTGGAATACCACAGTGGCCTCCTCTCTGCCAGAGAGTAATACCTTCTCCACCTAATTAGCACCAAGTGGCATCTACCTTGTTCCCAACCTTTTTCTTCTAACTTCTGCATAAAAGCGCCATGGAACACATTGCTATCCCTTCTAATCTTGCCATGTTTGCTTCCTGCAGGTGAACGGCCTTTTGAATGCAACTGGCAAGGATGTAACAAGAAGTTTGCTCGCTCCGATGAGCTGGCCCGCCATTACCGCACTCACACTGGAGAAAAGAAGTTCAGCTGTCCTCTCTGTGAGAAACGCTTCATGCGCAGTGACCATCTGACAAAGCATGCCCGTCGCCATGCCAATTTCCACCCAAGCATGCTCAAGAGGCGAAGTGGAAGCAGCTCAAGAACGGGGTCTGTCAGTGACTACAGCCGCTCAGATGCCTCAAGTCCGACGATTAGCCCCGCCAGTTCACCATAGACCTACTTGCACTGGATGTCAGCACTTTGCCTCTAATACCTAACGTGGAATTTTGTTTGTGTTGCACACATTTAAAAAAACCCTCTGTCGCTTCCCCTTCCTCCGTTCCCCAGCCCCCTTTTAAAAAAAAAAAAAAAAAAAATCAGTAAATAGCTGCCTCCCACTGCAATTTCCAGCCAAATTTTCTTTACCCAACAACACAAGTGGCTATTCTAACCTCATGGACAGACAGACTTACATATTCCACTTAGTGACTCCTGCTGTCTCAATATTTCATGCATTTTGTAACCATTTGCAGATCCTCTTGATTATTCTTTATAAGAAAATGAGAAAAATCTAAAAAAAGAAAAAAAAACCCACCTCAGGTGTCAAAGTAGTTTTGTAAGACCGGATTGCACAACATGAGCATACATACACTTACAAATCAACTGTGTTGGATTGTGTCCCCCTTCTCCTTTCTCAGGGATGGATATTTATGTTACACAATAATTACAATGAAGACACACCCTAACCACAGCCTTACTCTGTAAATATATTTGCACTCAGAAGCTTTTTGTTAGGTTCTTTCACACACTGTGGAAAAAATAAAAAACAAACAAACAATACAAAAACCAAACCAGTACTGGAATGTAGTACCAGACTCTTCCATTGTTTGTTTTCCTGATTATATACCTACATTGGGGAGCGTCCAAAGAGGAGTCTTGCCTTTCTTCAAGCTGCCCTCTGCTTTTGGTAGCAAGCTGTCTTTTCATTTCATGCTGAAGATGCTCCAAAACCAACTTCCTATTGCAAAAATCTCTGTGAGGTTGAGAAACTTTGTTTGTTTCATGCTAGATAAAATTCTGAGAAAAAATTCTAAACAAGATGCCTTAAGTAAATAACCTAAATCACAAGGAAACATATTTACACTGGGTAACATTTTATTGCAAAGGTGGCATGGAATCTCAGAGGCATTCTGTTGTCTCTCTCTCCAAGTTGTTAAGCTCTCTGCACTGCCTGTTCAGTATGGGACCAACAGAATATTCAAATCAAACCACACTGACTTGAACAATTTTCTTTATTCTTTTTTCCTTTTTTTTCTTTTAAATGAACTATGGAAATAGCATAGCTGAACCAATGCCCATCAAAGCTTTTATCAAGGTACATACCTACTGTACAACTGTGTCTTAGCAAGACAAATTGGCTAAGACATAGTTTCTGTATCCTGTTGCATCACAGTTGTGGTTACCGATAAAAGGAAATGAAAATCATAAGGTATCTTCTGACTGGAAAAATAAAACATGCATTTTTAAGTTTTAAAATAAAATTACATTTTAGCTCAGCACTACTACAAGTTTCTCAAGAATACACATACCAGCATAAAGTAAGGTACTCTCATTTCTGAATAATTGCTTAATAACAAAAAGGGCATCTTGGCTAGTTTTCAATAACTTTCAAATATTTGACACTAGATAGAGCACTAAGAGGTAGATTTTTGTGTTTTATATGGTAGAAAATACAGCAAAAGACCAGGAGTATTGTGATGTACTGGAGACCTCCTTGGCAGCAAATACACTTTCCTTGGTTTGGCTGGGTCTGATGGTGCATATTATAAATTCAGGTCCCTTTGATTGTGGAATTTTTGGGGTTTCCTTGGTTTTACTGTAGGGTATAAGCGCAGTTAAGTGTAGCATGGTGAAAAGAAACTCTCTATGCCAAACCTGCCGTTTGATATCAAGTGAATGCCTCCACTTTCCAAATGAACCTGTATCTTACTTGCTGCTTTGCATCAATCCAATTTTGCAAGTTTTTATTGTACTGTATATTAACTGTGAGAGGCTAATATAGATTTCCAAGTAGTTTCATAGGTACTTCCATACCATTTACATTATTCCTAATACTACGCACTCTATTAGTTGTATGGATAAATACTTAAAGACAGTTCAAAGTGCAGATATTTCAGTATTTTTTTCCTGTTCATTTGCTTCAGTTTTCACCTCTATAAAATCACAATTTTCCCCTTTTGAATTGGAATTCATGTGAGGCACAATTCTACTGTTTCATTTCACAGAAAATGAAAGAACATCGTAAGGTTTTTTTGCAAGATGACTAATATTGTTGAGTTTGTGTGATGAGTTGCCTAACCACTGTGAGTTAGGAGAAAGCTAGATCTGTTTGCCTCCATAGATTTCCTCTTTCCTTTGTTTAAAATCTCATCTACTAAGATACACAATTTTAACAACTTGGTACAATTCAGGTAACAGGAATTCACATTCCAATCATTTCTGTGACTGCTAAAAGTGCTCTTGTGCTGTAGTTAGTAGAGGCATTTAAGATCCTAGCTAAAGGAATTCTACAGGTCAGCTGTGTCTTGTGCACATACTTAGAAACAAGTCATAACCACATTTCTCATTATCATTATACCTTAATAGAGGGATTGGGGGGGCAGGGGGGCGAACCAAAATCAAAAGGAGAACTAAGTATCAGCACAAATCATAGACTTCATGTCCTAAGTTCAGTTTGTTGTAAAATCATCTTTTCCAACGGGAGCATCATTTAATCTTTAGCAAAGGAGGAACCACTCCAGTCCATTTATTTAGGGCATAATAATTCAGCATGAATAGGTAAGTGCATTACAAACAAGTTGTTTTAATAGCCTGGAGAAAGAATATTCGCACCAGGTTTTATTAGTGCTGAGATTATGGGATATAAAGATTATGGGACAAACTATTCCGAGTGACACAAGAACTATGTAATCTTTAACTCAAACAGTAAACTAAGCATTTTGTGCATATTCCTCATAGAGATTACTAATAATTCTCCAAGGTTAAGCAGAAACAAAAAAAAAGGTTCAAAGTTGAATTTCCAGTTCAGCCAGTTCATCGGAGAAGGCTATGAGACTACATATAGCCAACATAGCTACACTTTCAGGAAATTCTCTGAAATTTGTCGCTAAAACTTTTTTTTTTTTTACATCTTAGCTGTAAATACCTCCAAGTGTGTTAGGCTGACAGTCAAATTACTGTGGCTTAAAATACTACCTAGAGTTTCAAATATCTCCATTAAATGTTTAATACATTATAGCTTTAGGATAAAATGATGAATTCCAAACCACTAGTAGTTTCCAAAACTGAATGCGAACAAAACTTCTCTTAATATTTTCATATGGAAGGAGGGTGTTTGGGTTTTTCTAGCATCTGCTAGATGCTAGAAAAGAAGCAGAAGCACCAGCAAGGTCATAAGACTCCATTCTCATGATCGTTCCTCCTGAGTTTTGCAGATATGAGAAGTCTGAACAGCTCAAATTATGTTTTGAAATCTGGGTGCTTACCCAAACTAACCTCAGATTTTTACCCTTTTGCTGTTTAACCCAGAGGTGTAACCTAAAACGGTCTCCTGGCATAGCAACAAATGTACACTCAGGAAATACTGCTCTGGCAAGGTGCAGATTTCTTCACAGTCCTCTATTTGAAGGAGTGTGCATCTCTCCTTCTGCCTCTTCCTTTCCCCATGCAATCTGTTGAGGTGAATCCCCACAAACTACAAAATTGCCCTGATTTTTTTCCTTGTAATAACAGGTTTATTATTATTAAGAAAGCCCTGAAAGTTTGTTTGTTTTTCTCCAGCCATGATTCTAGCTTCCTCTCTAGAAGTTGAGCTTAACGGCCTTGCTATAGGAAATGGGTGGAAGTTAAAATCATCACTTCACTACCACCACTCAACTAAAGTTGAAAGAAACTAAAGACGCCCTTAGAAACTCATCCACCCCTTCCATTAACCTCATCCCGTGCAAAGGGGATTAAAGAGCATTAATGGCCACATGAATTCAGTTTTCATTCTGCTGCTTAGAAAGCAGTCCTGGTAAATTCCTGGCAGCTAGATTTTATTGTGAGAATTGTTTATATCTGCAAATTAGTTGTTCCTTGCTTTTATAATTGTGCATAGCATCTGTTTACATTACATAACTGCAAAGGTATATATTTATAACAAGTCATCAGAAGCCTCTGTTTGATGGTAACACCTAATTCCTCTATGTATTGTACCCTCTTTACTGCATTAACCCTTGCAATAACTTTTAGCTATGAGAGCCTCCGTACACCTTTAAAACCTCATTACCTTCTATCCAGATGTTCAGTGCTTTCCATGTTTCATGCACCCAGGCAGTAAAAGGCTGTGTGAGGAGCTTGCCCATTTCTAGCTATTCACATTCACAACTGCTTTTCTCCTGTTCTTTGCCATGAGTTCTAGAATTTGTACTGTGAGAAGTGCATTGTTGTTTTGGGGAACATGGTTTGTGAAGAAAGAATAAGGAAAATGAACTCTGCATACTTAAGGCTTGCCTTTTCAATGCCATTTGATTTACTAATTTCATCAGGTGATGTCTATAAACTGACTTTCAGGTGCTCTTTTACTCCAACCCACCATCTGTTTATGCATTGGGTGCTAACATATCGTCTATGTCAGTGAATGGTATGATGAACATCTGTATTTTTAACTCTTTTGGGGATAAAGCTATAGCCTTA
>VYZW01121557.1:0-10193 GCA_013401315.1 Balaeniceps rex
CCCTTCCAACCCAAAGCATTCTATGATTCTGTGATTAAACACTTCTTTGCACCTTTCTAGTAAAGTGTCTGGTTCTGACCTGAAACCAGTGCTGCAGGACTGCTACCGGATCAGACAGTCTAGCTCTGTTTTGCCTGACTTGTCCAGCCTCACATCCACAGGTCATAAAGATAACACAGAGATGAGGAGAACCTGGACCTGTGGCTGATGGTGCAGGGGACAGCATGCAAACCAGCTGTCTCTTCCACAGCTGGGTTAGCTGTACAGTGTGGGCTCATTTTAGCAAGCTAGAGAAACATATGGGGTGCAATCCTCCATAAATTGGTGCCAGTTTCCTGCAGGTAGGGCACAAGCTCTTTTCTCATAGTCATTTCTCTGGCCATTGCTGCATTTGGAGGACATTTCCTTCATTCCCTTAAGGCACTGGCACTGATGGGAAGTGTTTATAACCCTCCTTGCCAATCTTCCATTATTATCCCACAGCTTATTAGTAATTTCATTATCCAGCATGAAACAGCCACCCACTTGAAATGGCAGCTCCCAGCCACATTGGTAGGAAAGCAAAATGATGGATAGTTAGCCAGGGGACTAGACAGTCCCGCAAGGGAACCAGACACAAGTACTGGTTTGTAAAGCACTGCCAAACTATGGAGGGCAATGAAATAGGCAAAGTGAGGCCTTGCACAAAGAAAAACCACGTTGTTCAGCATCCTGTTCCACAGAGCTACCTCCCGCTTAGTACAAGGTCAGCTTCCCTGAGCTGTGTGCCAAAACACAACTGGAGTGCCAAACTACTCTGACTTCATTATTCCTGTCCTTCCCACTCCTCCTTGCTTGTCAAATCTACTTCACTTTCAGTAAACAGAAGCGTTTGCACACCATGACACTATCTAAAGTCTCACTGTAAACATAACCTAGGGCCTGCAGTGGCAGAGGGTCTGAACCCTGGCAGGAAGGAAGGTATAGTTCCTAATTCCAGACTCTACATCAGTCCAGCTCTGTGCCTAGAATCCCCACCTGAAAGGGGAGATAATGCATCTGCCATACACCTGAGGGAGACTGCAAGATTTGATGTCTGACAAGACGAAAGGCAGTTCCCAGCATGAAGTGCTGTTTCAAAAGCATGCAATGCATATGTCATCAGATTACCTTTTTCAGCTGCCTTGCATACAGCCAACTCAGTGCCAACAGGGGCAAATTGCAAGTTAAGAGAATTGAAATAGAGCATTGGATTCCATCCTACTGTACCTTGGTCGTAGCCAAGGACTCTCTTAGCAGAGTTCCTGAGGCTAAAGGGCCCTAATTTCTGATGACAGAAGGAAAACAAGCCTGCTAACTAGAACAGAAGGCAACCAACTTTTGCTGGGGTCCCCAAATCCATCCCAAGAGTTCAAAACAAAGGCAACCATTCACTAGTTTGTATTAGTTTAACACTGTCAGGGGACAGCAACTCTTCTGCCATCTTGTTCTCCAGGGATACCTTGCTGTTTTGCCTACAGGAAGAGAGAAATACCTTCTATTGGCAAGTTGAGCTACAGAAATCTTTCAGAGAAGCTGCCCTTCATGGGATAAGGAGCAGTTGCTCAGTGGAGCAAACAAGGAATAAAACAGATTTCTGTGTTGTTCTAACCATCAGTGAGGAGGCACCAAGTTAAAACCTCAGGTTTCTTTCTGGTACTAATTCAGATTAGTATCAGATACTAATAATAATAATTCAGATTAATTCAGGCTCTGATTCACAAGCACTTTCAGGCCGGGTTATGGCAGCTGAAGAGGTCAGGTATAAACGAGCAAGAAAGGTTATCTCTTCAGCTGTGGCAGCCAGTTCCACACAGATTGTGAATCGGAGGCTTTGGCCACAGCAGCTCCCATTATAGCATGTTCACAGGCTGGAATCAGTGGTGGTTTAAGTTACAAAACAGAGCTGTGAACTGTGAGGGCTCAGGAACCGAACCATTGTCTGCTCTGCTACAAGTGATGCAATCTCTGCAGAGGAGCAAGGGCTGGCTGGATTACCTCACACCAATCGGCACAAATTGCTGGGGTCATGTTCTCAGCATCCTGGATTCCTGCAGCAAGTCAAAAGGATGCTGAGACCTTGACTGCTCAGCCACCTTTGAAAGTAAGTAGTGTCCTCTGCACAGAGATTTTTGAAAATGGATTTGATACACATGCAAAGCCTCTTGTGCTATCTACTGGCAGATGCTTCTGGGATTCAGAAGTTATTTCCTACCCTTTGTGTCTGTTTGGCTGGATGCCCAATGGGTTCACTCTCAGTCTGAGGTGTCACCTCTATAAGAGCTACTCATATAGTCCTGTTAAATTTTATGTAAGATTCACACGTGGATCCTACTAGACCAGTTATTTTTGCCTTTTTCCTCCTTGGACTTTCTGTAGAAACCAGATACAACATAGTGTTCATACAGACCGAGTAACAAGTTGTTTAGATAGGGAAGGAAACGGAAGTTCCCTTCTTGCCCTCTGTCCATTTACTGTTGTTTTTTCTTAGCTACTACCAATATTTGATGTGTGAAACACATTAATTTCAGCTGCTTTCCTGGGATGCTGCAGAAAACTTTTTGGAGATGACTAAAGCTCCTGCAATCACAAAAAGCAGGTGGGCAGCAGAAGCAATGATTTTTTTTAATGCTGCCAAAATACAAACCTACATGCAGAGCACCAAAAGCTCTGGAGACACATGGGCTCTACAACAGAAAGGGGGCTGGCACACAGTGGTCCCGCCTGTTGCACGCAGCGCAGCTCGGGTGGGAGCCGGCACCCCACCGGGGCCGCCCAGGGTCTGCACTGGCGGCCGCAGGGGCAGGAGAACAGAGCTGGGTGTTGCACAGGCTGCACTTCCCAGAGCTAGCGACGTGCCTCGTCAGAAGCAACAGTGGGAGCTTGGGCTTTCTGAGGTCTCCATCACCTGTCTGCTGTCACCACGAAGCTGAGGGCAGCACTGGGTTGATTCACAGGGAAATCCACAATGAGCTTTCAACTAGCCATCAAAGTCCTGGTACTAACTTAAGATCTGACAGCTCACTAATACTGGCATGGCATTATTGAGCTACAGAAAGCAACCACTTGTGAGCACAGAGCATGTTTTACAGAGAATCCCACTCCATCCCTCCAGCTGCCACCCTCCAGCCAGCATGACTCTTGCCCTCTCATTCCACAGTGCCTCCTTATCTCCCTCCCTCTCACAATTTCTCCGAGCACTACTCATGTTATGGGAAGAAAAGTTGCCCCGTGTGGAAGTTAAAACAATTAAGAACTTCAGTTGCCCCATGATATTAAAAAGTGGACTCTGATTTATTGCAACCCATTCTCTGCCAGGCCAACAAATGACCTGACTCATCAAGGACCTATTCAGGCCAACGATATTTAACAGTATTTCTTCCTCTCCTTCCCCTTCTTCCATTACAGGAGACTTGGAGAGGGCTCTGCACTTTTATGGCTGTTTAACAACTATAGGTAGCTGATCTGTGGCCATTACCTTGGAAATAAGAGTTTCCAAGCCAGTCCTTGACTTTGTGTACTTTAAGGTTTACCCTGCACTAGGTTTGTTGTATTCAGGCTGTCAAATTCACTCAGCTGCATTCAGCGGATCTCTGCCTTTACTGATGAACAAAAACATCCCCATATTCAACATTTTAATTAAATGCAATGGAATTCTCTACATTCAACTCCCCTTTCTATGCACTTTCACTGTCTCAGAAACAGTGTTGGTCCCAAACAGCCACAGGCTGTTATGTCTCTAGTAAACTACCTAGGGCTTCCCTGAAACAGGAATCCTGCCCCAGACAAAACTGACAAGTTCTCCAGACCACGACAACTACTAGCAAGCCCAGGAGAATCACAGTGTAACAAGACTGGGCAGAGCAGGACAAGGGCTGAGAGGAATGAAGGGCTTCAGGCAATTGTGGGCAGCTGCCCAAGCAAGAGGGAGAGGGGCCATGGAGCCTGGGGACAGGAGAAACCCTGCTTAAGTCCACATGGAGCTCTCATCTGAAGGTGAAAGGTGTCCCATTCACTCCATGGAACAGTGCTAATGCGTTCAGACCCATGGGACAAAGGAGCTTTACAACAGTGTGGTTGTGCTTGTTTAGCTGAAGATAGAGAGGCGCTGGCACTACCCGCAACATACATGCCTAATCATGACAAGGGGGCAGGAGGGAAGGCAAAGGAAGCTGGAATGCAGGCTGCGTTTGAATTGGGTTAGCTCAAAGCCTGTAACTATGTTAACAAAAAGCCACACTGAAAATTCAACTGCATCCCTAAAATAAAAGATAAGAACTGCTGGAGTCTAACTCCAATTGCTGAACTTCAAAGCAAAGGGATTTCCATCTTGTTTTAAGTGAAAAGTTCAGTAGGCTCAATCCAGCCACTTCCATAAACCAAGCAGTGGCTTAACCCATCTCAGAGTGATGGATAAAGCTGGCTTCTAATGGATCATTGCCCAGAGATCAACTGTCTCCAATCCTTGAACCCACAGTAAATGCTTAATGCTGCATTGGAGCCCACAACCAAAGAAGTTCAGACAGTAAATCAAAAGGAGAAAGCTTAAACACATCTTCTATTTTTATCAGCCAGAGGTTCAGCAAAATTTCTTCAGTGACATTTAAAAATGAGATCTTTGTCATCCCTTCAGGGGCTGCATGAAAGTGCAAAAGCAGGTAATTCCCTGGGCACAGAGGCATGTGCTACCACCTGAGCAGGAAACACCTGGCTCCCCTTAGGGTCCGTGCACCACATCTACAAGGCAAGGACCAGCCCTACCCTTGGCCTAGCTGATGCCCTATGTACACCTCCCACAGAGGCATCGTGGAACTAGGAAAACCCACTGGTGAGACAAACCCCATTTTCAGGGACTTCTTACTGGAGGAGGCAGCTTTCCTCCTCCTGTACTATATATCCTGGGCAGGGCTGGCCTGACAAAGTATTTTGACTTTGGGGTGGTTAGGTTTATGCCACATATATCTCAGTGGTCACTCAGCTGGCAAAGGATGGCAAACCCCTGGCTACAAATCGCTGTAATGCATCTGGACTCAAGACACCGTGCTTGGTAGAGGCAGGCTGGCTAGCAGATCGACTCCACTCCACCCCACTGGGGTGCAAGATGGGCATGCGCAGCTGGGTTTCAGCCAGAAGCAAGTCATCTCTCTCAAGACATTCACTGTAACATTTACATGGGCAGAGGTTGTTCCAGCTCTCTGCCACTCCATCCCTCCACCTCCTGGACCTTCCCTGCACCCAAGCACAACTAATCTGCTCAATGTCACTGTGAGTCGGTAGGACCGGGCAGCTGAGCACATGTTGCTGCTACCACCTCGGAGCCCTTTGTGGGAATCTGTCAGCATCAGTACAATCAGGTTTGCGGAATCACTATTTGTGTGCTGGCTTGCTTTCCTCCCAAACATTGTTCCAATTCAGAGGAGTGGGTATGTTTTTGATGGGGGGCATATAGTTAGATTCTCTCTTAAAATGCTTTTCTGTGCAGGAATTCACTTACCTTACCAGTCTTGCAGAATAAAGCAGCCTCTGCAACTCTTGCACCCATCTTATCAGTTGGCTCAAATAAAGAAAGTAAGCTTTGAGAACTTAAGCCCTTAATCATGGGGAGCCCAAATGGTTTTCCAGGAAAATTCATTTTCTTCTCTATTTCAACAGAAAGTCTTCGCATAACTGAAGTGACACATCTGTTTGATGGATGCTGCCACAACACTCAGCCTTTTCACGCTGAAGATTGATGGCTCCTAGAAATAGGTAAGTATCATTCACCTAAGAATTGGGATCCCAGCTTCAACGGAATAAACAGACCTTTCCTGCATCTACTAACCGCTGAAGCATTTCCTGGCCACAACAGACTCCATCAGTGCCAAAGAGAGAAGGTCACTGCACAAAGAGAATCTCAGAGCAGCAGTGGGTACTAGCAGTAGCCAGCTTTGCTCACGGAGGTAAAATGACACCTCCTAGAGAGAATCCCTTTAATTCATGCAGGTCTGGGATGAGTTTTAATTCAGAAGAATGGAGCAATGTTTATAAAACCATCACAGCATTGAAATTAACAGGGTTGCTCCTACACACAGCAGAATTGCAGAATCAGAACCATAATCAGTGTCTTACTTGGAGAGAGTTCTGAAAGGGGCAGGTTATATTTCTTAGTGCCTGTCTCTTTGTTGTTATCTGCCCCTCGTGTCTCAGCACTACTTCTGCATTCATCAGCAAGGCCAGTTAAAAATCGCCTGAACTGCCATTTGACCAAGTGCTTATCTGCACAACTGCACAACCCATACCATCAGTTAGGGAAAAACAATTTCCCCTGGCTACTAGAGACAGCCTAATTACCTAATCTGACAGGTTATTAATGGTTCGAGTCAACAAAAAGTATAATGGATGCTGATAAGCACAAGCTGCCTGGACATTTGGCATGTACAACCCAGCTAGAAATCACTGCTGTGAAAAGCTGCCACTGGCCACAGGACTAAATTGTCTGATCTCTCAGGGTTTCATTTAACAGGTCTATCAACATGATAAAGAGACAAACTAGCAAGTTTAGTCCATTAATGAGGACTGTGAAACAGCCTAACAGGATAAAAGATATTTATGTTGCAGGTTAATGTAAAAATAAATCTCTGCTTCATTTCTCTATAATTACAACACCCTCCCCTTTTACAGGGCTACTTTGGGGACAAAAATCATGTTATTGTCCGTACTAGGAAGGACAGCAGTACACATAAGGGTTCACGAGGAAATGGGCAGCAAGAGTCAAGACAGAGCCATTTTTTAAAGCATTGTCAGCCCTCCCATAACTCACCACAAGTGCTGCACTATTTCATGGGTCTATTTTAAAGACCCAGTTACTAGACTCACATGATCCCATCAGAATCTCAGGTTTTCATTTTAAAGAGGAAAAAGAGATATATCCCTTGCAGTTACTGAGAGCAGTGCACATATGCATATCCTGAACAGCTCCAAGCATGCAAAAAGGAACTCATGCTATCAGTTATTTATTGTAATCTCAGGGTTTTCCAGGCCACTCTTGTAAGCATTTGGCACCTTTCTCCTGAGGTATAAATGCCTGGAGCTAGCAGCATTGAGGCCATTTAAGGATGAAAAGAAAGAAACAGATTTGTCCCATAAGCTTCAACTTCTAGTTAGCACATTCCAACACTGACTGTCGCTGGAACAACTGCACCACAATGGCAAACAGCAGCTCGCACCTCCAGCATCCATGAGACAGGTTTTTCACAGATAACTATTTAACTTTAATCTGGTTCACTGGCTTTTTTTTTTAAATTAAGTAGAACATTTTTAATTGTGTTTTGTTGCTCCAATTCCCTGTGAGATCTTTTGTCCAGCACTTTGCCATGTAGTCCAATTCTCAGCGTAAGCATCCATCCTCTATTGCTCATGCAGTGAAAGGGCTTAAGGGGGCTACTTGAGCGATCAATACCACAGTAGATCTTATGTATGTTTTGCGACATGTCCCATTATTAAGCAAAACTTTACACCACTGAAATATTTACCTCTGTATCTCTGCAGATCCCCATCAACATGACAGCAACACCTTGGAAAAATATGAGAGGAGACACCTACCCACTTAAGTGCACCCTAGATAACACGTTTGACTGACACGTAACATGAAGATATTTCAGTTCGGGGTGTTCCACATTTACAACAGCTTGTACTCCCTGAAAATAAAAGTCCTCGTGGCTCACTCAATGCTTGCATTGCTCAGAGCACTTTAGGCCTAAAGCCCAGCTTCTAATCTAGATAAAGCAACTATTGATTTCCTTGGATTTTGTTTTTCTATGCCAGCAGTAAAACTACAGATATCTACATACTCATTCTGCAGCAAACCAAAATTCTTTAAACCACAGCAAAGGGAAATGCAAAGCAATTTTGATTGGAACTGCCAAGAGAACTACATCAAAATCAGAGCATTTCATTAATGTTAAAATCTTTCACCACCTTCTCAAAATCGTGATACAACTCACCAAGAACAATGGTTCATGTTGTCCATGGACTACTGGTGATATTGGAGGTTGCAGTCATTAAATAGATATAATTACAGCCAACAGAGAGGGCAAGTTATGATATAATCTGCAGGATGTTATTAGCCTGGGATATTACTGTTTAGGCAGTGGCAAAAGGTGGCTTCCCTGTTCTAACATCAGGTAAAACAAGATGCCTGCCTCAAAATGCTCCATAGGAAGTTTGGAACTCAGAAGGCTCAAGGAAAACAGTCCACTGTGGCCAAGCAGGTCCATCTGGCCAAAACACTTCCCCAACAGGCAGCTGTTCTGCTTGAAACATGTTTTCACACCCTGGATCACACATTTGAACACTGCAAAGGAGGCAGCTGACACTAAGGCAATTCAAAGAGGGTCTTTCCTTACCAAACAGGGCTGCAGTTTTTTTTTAATTAGGTGAAAACGTTAGGCAGTGATACCATCATTGCTTAACACTTAAACTATTATTGGGCCAAAAAGGCAGTAATTCTATTGTGTTAGGTTCTGCATAAATGAGCTAGACCTGTCTCTCTCTTGTTATAACTGGGTAACACAAGTCATCAGCTGTAACCACTACCTAACTACCTAACTGCTCACCTGTCTGATGTTTCTCACTTGCCTCTCAGTATCTTCAAGATTAGGCTTTGTACCGGTTCATTACTGCAGAGTATCTGGGAGTCCCGGAGGCTCTGGACACTCCCACATGTATGCATGCAGGCAATAATGCTGCAGCCCATTGCAAAGACGCGACACTTACTATGCACTGCCAGTGAAGTCCCCTTCAAACCAGGCTCTTGGCCCAACAGATAACATTGCATACTGCTCCACTGTAAAGACAAAAAAAAGAAAAAGTCAATTCTTCTGTAAGTGCATAAACATTTCCAGAAAACAAGCATTATCAAAAATGGTATTATGAAGTCCAAGAAAACACAGCATCTTTACACAGCATACTGTAAACTGCAGTAAATGTGGGGTCTTGTTCTCTACTGCTATTCCTTTTCTCATTTCTAGAGTAATAATGTACATAATTTCCACCTACAGGATAAGGATCTTCAAATTTCTATCTAAATGTTTTGTACACTCTAAGGTCAAAAAAAACAACAGGGCACAAAAAGAATGGATTTTCTACTATTGGATTACAAACCTGCACAAGACTCAAGAACATATAAAGGAAAAAATACACTAAGTGGCATGAAGATCTGCAGGAGGTGGCATAAAAACTTTAACCAGTATTAGGCAAATAGCCCTAAGCTGTTCTTTCATGTACATATGTAAGAGTCGATCAGCAGAGCATATATGTAACTGTATTTCACCATTCTGCATTCCCTGGCTGTTTGAAAGCTACAATACAGTATAGCATTTAGCCTTGCTTTAAAAAGCTATTTGCTTCAGGGCTGTGTTCTGATATCAGAAAACCTTTTACTTTCATGCCATGTGAGGTAATGTCAAAACTCTCGTGTAATTCTGTCACAAGTTGCTAAGGAAAACGTAGACACTCAGCTTCCCTCAGTGTTACGGGCAGTTTTTCCCAAAACTTTTTTCACATTTCTACATCTACCACAAGAGGGAGCAAAGAGCTCACCTTCCTTAAATTCTCCACTCCAAAGAAGAGCTATAGACAAGCAGCTCGATGTTGTCATTACCTATGACCAAGTTCAGGCTAGGAGTTCACAATGCTTTTATACAGCACATAGGTCCTCAGACAATTAAAAGGGACAGTTTTTTGCCTCGAGAAAGGTGTTGCCACACATCCACACTGTGCAGAGCTCTCTTCAAAGCCAGCAGATGCTGCAGAGCTCACCTGAGGAACAGACACACAGAGTGATGCCACAGGCTAGTAAAATCAAGACAATCCTGATGGAAAGAAACTTACATCTTCATCACAGCAGCGTGAATAGGATGTTTGCAAGAAATTGATAAGCGTTTCCAACCACATCGGGTATGCGTGTGGGGGCAGGGGACAGATGAGGAAAACTACACCCTTCTAACTGCACGTACTACTTTTAACAGCAGTGTACGGAGATTTCTCATTAAAACACTATCAGAAAATAACTCCCTAAAACAAAAAAAACCTAAACCTCTTCTTCTGCAGCATAAATGACCACAAAGAGGGAACAAGCTCTTTGTATGGGAGGGTCTCCCCCATCACTCCTTCCTCCTCTCTCTCCCTCTTCCCCC
>VYZW01121558.1:0-11114 GCA_013401315.1 Balaeniceps rex
TCCAACCCAAAACATTCTATGATTCTATGATTCTATGATGATGACACTGAGGGACCCCTGGTCCAGCCTGACCTCTTGCGTAAGAGAAGGCTTTTAATTAATAGTGCCGTCACTTGTTGCTGAAGTCGAAGAAACCACGGTTTAGCTAAACAGTCTCAGACACTTGGACAGAGCAGAGACAATTCAAAACACTCACAGGCAAAAAATATTTTATTATAAAGATATAGGGAAGGAAAACCCTCAGAGATATGGTGACAGTTAACACTTAGAGAGATGTGCTAACAAGTAAAGTTTTATAAGCTTTTTTGTAAAGAAATACTTGTCTGCTGCTGAAGGACACTTGGTAAATAGTTGCAGCTGAAGAAACACTAAGCAGAATGGCGTACAGTTTATCATACCAACTACATTATATTCACCTGTTACTATTTCTCTTCTGCATATGAATATTAGTGTTAAAATACTTAATCTATATCTTAAGCATGTGTCTGTTCATATATGTTTTTATATATGCATGCATACACATACATACGCACACATATATATCTATGCCAAATCCTTTTATGTCTAAGCTATAGATTGTGTCACAAGATTAAACAGCATGGTTTTGTAAAACTAAAATAAAACATCTGTTTGGAAAGGCCCTGGCATTGTAAGAAATTTTTGCAGGCTGTATCTGCATTCAATGAACATTAGCCCACATAAGTTTTATAATTATTTCAACTTAAATAATCTCATCACATACATTCAGAAACTGAAGCTGAAGGATCTGTTGAACTTAAGCAAATGCTTCTCCTGAATTGCAGTCATTAAGTTTGCGTAATGTTCTCTATGGTAATCTGTTGTTTTCACTGGCTCGTAATTTTCTGAGCTGTCTTAGCCGGGTCCTTACTTTAAGGTGAAATATTTTTTTCCAAAGACTTCAGCAAGAAATAATTAATTTTTCACCACTTCTGTGAAAGGCAAGAGAAAAAGTTCACCTCACCTGTCAGAAAATGCCCTCTGTGAACCTAATGAAGAGGCCTGGGGCTAAAACATGGTATCTGAGTCCCTCTTGTATAAGGAAACTATGCATCTTTAAAAAACATTTATTAAACATACAGAAAAAGATGACTCCATGTGAGGTCTCCAAAATTAGTGGGCACTTAACAAATAATCTACATGATTTATCCCAGGTCTTACAGTCCGGTCTTGGTACCCAGCTTTCTGAGATGCACAGTACTGTTTTGTCTACAAGAGATCGTTGCTTCTCAGATGGAAACGATTCCAGATTCTGTTCAGTTCTGTTTCCTGGTGAGCAGAGGATGTATTTACCCATCCAGGACAATCACTTCATGATCTACCAGGGAAAACCACTTTGTAATTGCCATACTTTCTTACTGCTGCTGATACAGATTGGCTGCCTGATGTACTGATCAACAGTAATGTTGTTTTGAGAGCAAGGACAGAGAAAACTGTTGTCTTTTCATCAACATACCAAAATCTGTGTCAGAGCAAACAAATGCGGGCTCTGAAAAAGAAAGTTTTTTCACTCTATCTGCTTGAGTAGAAATGAAAGCAGGAAAATAGCAAATTGCCATTGTGAAAAATTTCACATTTTTCCAGCTATAATTGTCCCTTAGTAAAACTCACAAACTGGGAAGTGTGACGGATCCAGTTCTATGGGTATTTCAGAGTGGAGCAGGCTGGGTGGCAATGCAGTGTGCCTTTTGCCTTTTGCAAATAGGCTCAGTCAGGCCGAGGGACCCTCATAGCTATTTCCACTCCGTGTGAGTCATTTTGCACACTGTTTGTTGCACCCTACCTTTGCGCCTTGGAAAGATGATGTTATAAGCAGCTCCAAGCTCTTAGTGAAGCTTCTAGGAGTAAGGCTATTCAGTCTTCCAAGCAAGGCTCTGGATGCAATGACATTGGACCGGGTCCTGGACCTTTTAGATGTACAGATATAGAGGAAACAAAAATGAATAGAAGCTTTTAGAAGAGTAGAGACCTAAATGTATACCACATTGGTCTACACGTGCAGGTGGGAGTCCTTTAACATCATTACACATCCAAATAATCGCACGAGGCTTCCAATTCTTGCCCTCTTATCCCTACAGTCATGTCCCCTCAACCACACAGACCAAACAATCATAGTACAGAATTGCTGTTTTTTAATTTTATGCCCCCTTCTTTCCCATATGCTTCATGTTTTGGTTAGGCAACTGGCTAAAACTTTAGAGACTGCTTATTAGTATCCATGTGGATGTAATTTAACTGTCTTTTATTCCAGCAATGCTTTTATTTGAAATTTTAAAAGATAGTGGTACAATACTAAAAAGAAACAAAGGAAAAAAATTTAACATGTGATTCCTTTCAGAAAAGACACATTACTCTATGAAATGGTGGACCACTGTGCAAAATAAATCAGGCTATTAAAGAATAAGAATTAAAAAGGAGAACCAATAAATAATAACAAGTATCAGCGTCCAGCAAATACTAATGTACTGGCTAGGCACCACAGACAAAGTTTAGGCTCCATTCCTGCATGTGCTTATGTTTTTGAATAATCTTATATATACGGGGAGCATCTATACCTGTGTCTGGAGGACATGGCTCTGTGTGAACAGCCCTGCTATGTGGAGTGAGCTGATGCATCCATTTCACTGTTAGAGCTGTGGGTAAGTGGCACTAAAGCATTGAATTAAATTCAGTCAGATTAAAATGTTTTCGTAATAACCTTAAGGAGTAGGTAAGCATTATCGCATACATACAGGAAAAGATGAGGCACACTGTATATTTTCATGTGTGTACTCTGTAGGTCAGGCAGCTAAATTAATTTTGACTGAGGTCTATTTCCTGTCTTTGTTAACTGTATTGGATCCAACAGTGTAATATACATGCTTTTTATGTGGAATGAAGCAAGATCCCATATCCACATAGTTTATTACTGGTGAAATCTCATCTTAAATATTTGTAAACATTACTATTTCCTTTCTGGAAGCTCCTAACATTGTGCATAATTTCCTCAATTTCTAGCATAACCATTTCTGACATAACGCATACTCGGGCATGCAGCACATGCACACGGAGCATTTGCAGAGGCCAACATCAGCTGCGCACTCACGGAAGGGTGGGTTTGCCTTTACTTATAGGGCTTTTGGGCTATGGGGAGGCCAGGACGCTATGTGATGGTGGAAGGAGCAGAGCAGTTCCCCCAGGGCACCCTCCTGAGGAGCCCTGCCAGGGGCTGCCCGTCCCCCGCGTGTGGCCGCTGGCATCCCTGGGGCCGGGACCAACCCGCCCTTGTGATGGGAGCTGGGAAGTTCAGCCCAGCCTTCCCAGAGAAGGGGTCTGTAATTTAACAAACAGGCGCTGAAAGAACCAAGCTGCATTTTCTGCTTTTGGATGCTTGTTCCCACCTGGGAGAGCAGCTGCTTCTTCTGGCCAGCACGAGCTGCTCTCTGATCACGTGGTGACCCTGAGCAGGGAACTGATCTGCCCAAAAAATAACCACTGCTCAGCCCAGTCACTTTTTAGCATGAGGAGATCATGCCTACACCAGTGCCAGGAGTGTTAGGAAGGGCTGGCCAAGGGGCACAGCCCTTGGAAACAGGTGTGAGGGTTACAGAGCACCATGAGTCTGGGGCTGCAGGGAGGTCCAGGTGAAATGGACTTACAGCCAAGGCCAGGGTTGTTGTTTGACTGTTTCTGCTCTAGGACATTGTATGTATGATGGGTGAAGTTAGACAGATTTAGGTTCAGTACTTTGCCTATTTAAATGGAAAAAAATTACATCATTTAAGTTGCATTTTAAACAATTTTTGGTTCACATCTTTGTTTTCTCATCAGTTTTCCAGAGTTGAGTATAGAAAGATAAAAATATTGATTGCATTTTTTGTCTCTTTTTATGACCTTTTTCTTTCCAGTGGAATAAAAAAAACTTAAACAAAGATAACAGAGAGAGGACTGGGAGATTTCTTGTGCTTTTAAAGTAGCAAATGTCAAAGCTTTTAAAAGATAATAAAAAAAGAAATCAGTTGGGATTGTTTAAAAACCACAAACATCAAAACTCTATGTTTACAAAAATCACATTTTTTGGTAGAAGAAAACTCTCTTTAATTGAAAAAATGCCTGCCATCCCACTGACTGAATTATACAACTGTTTGGTGACAGTTCCAGAAATGAAACCCAGAAAATTTAGTTCTTCATGTCAAGTAGGCCACATTGCCCCATTCTTTTTCCGAGCAGAGCCAGTTCTTAGTGCAGGATATCTCACTAGCATGGAAGGCCTATTTTGAGAATCTTCTGAAAAGCTGACATTTGGGATGAGTCCAGGATAAGTGTTACTGACCCTTTTTAGACTGAATATTTATTAAGCAAGCCCAGAGGATTTTTAGATTGACCCTGTCAAATTTAGTAACCAGGGTTGTTGTTGGATGTTCTGTAGTTGCTGTATTAGTGTTTATGCTTTCAGTGTGTATAAATAAATTAAAAAAGATCTATTTTGAACAAATGGGGGAATGTTTGCATGTAAGTAAACAAGACAAAAAGTTCACAGGCCCTGAATTTTTAATTACAGTTAGACAAGCTTGAAAATATCATAGTTCATCTTGACAATCAAATATATTTACCCATTTCCTCCATAACATCTGAAGTTTTCTCTGTAAGACTTTTTTTTTTAATTACTTTTCTTTACCCTGGAGTACAAGATAATCCAATGTAGCTCTTGAAATATCATACAGGCATTTATACAGGATGTCAGTAAAGCAGGATTATTTTCTGGTTTTGTTTTTTTTATTGAAATATTTTTCTTTAGCTTTAAACTTACGGGTCAGGTTCAGCCCAACATATCCTTTGGTCACTCTGCTCTGACATGTCATGCTGATTAAGTGTCCAAAGCATGGGGAATCAGGTATTCTGTGGATTAATTTATCCATTTTTTACACACCTTCTGTACATTGCAGTGTAAATACCGAAGACTGTTTGTCATAAAGCACGTGCAGTTCCCCTTGACTTCAATGTGGGTGCGGTTCCTTATCAATGGCTGGGATGTTCCTCAGATGACAGAAGACTTATCTCCAGAAAGGTCCTATTCTATGGTAAAGATGAAGGATAAGAATGTTGGAAGAAGGGTGTCTAAAGCAAGCTGTTCTCACAAGAAGAGGGTTGGCAGGTAACTTGGATATGAGATGGTTGAGATGCTAGCTAACATCTGAGATGCCTGCTAAAATCTGTCACTAAAAGTAGTTTTCAGCATGGCAGTGCTGGTCAGGCCAGGCACCCATCTAACCTAGGGTCCTCTCTCTAATGTTGGTGAGCCATGCATGTCTAGGTAAAAGAAGAACATGACTTAGTGCTTAGTGAGTGGTACTTGCCTGGTATGCTCTCCTGCCAGCCAGCGATTCGGGTCTCAAACTGCCCCTGCCCTGGAAGTTGCATCTGTAAAATGCAGCAGTCCCCTGCGAACCTTTGTTTTGTGAATTTTTCTGGTTGCTTTTTGAAACTGCTGGTATCCACAACATCCTGAGGCAAAGTACTCCAGAGCTCAATAACACATTGTGTGAAGAGCTGCTGCCTTTCCCTTGTTTTCAACCTGCCACCTTCTCGCTTCACTCTGTGTCCCCGGTTCCTGCCTGGAGGGGACAGTGCTCCTATTGTGCCCAGCTTGCTCCCCCCGTGACGCACGTGTGTGATTTATGGACCTCTGTCATATCCCCACTCAGTCATTTCGTTTCCAGCCTATTCTGTTTAGTGATTCCTGGTTGGGAAGCTGTTCCACACCTTTGATCATCCTTGTGACCTTTCCCTGAACCTTCCCCAGCTCAAATACACCCTTTCTGAGGACAGAGGAGCAAAACTGCATAGGGTATTCAAGGTGCAGGCACATGAGAAATACACACAGTGGTGTAATAATAACAACTTGCTTTGGTCTTTTCTTCAAAAGCCCCACTCTTTGATTTTCCTTACTGATGGTTTCTTGATACTAAACCTGTATTTATGTGAAAACATCTACATAAAGGATTGTACTCTAGAGGGCTAATTGGCTTAGAGGCCATCATTTTAGACTAGACCAGCCTAGCTGAACAGTACTAATACAAAACCAAGAAGAAGTTTGTTTTAAGAAAAACAGGATAGGATGATTTTTTTAAAAACCCAGAATGAAAATAAACATTTTTAGGGCAATTCACCCAAATTTTCTTTTCACACTTCTGTTTGAAAAAGTTTTGTGTGAAAGTTTTCTTTATGTTTCTTTCTTTATTTTTTTAAGAATTATTATATTGGTTTAGAGATGATTCGGGAAGTTTCAGACCATGAATCTTGCATTCAGACCTTGCAAAAGACTTTGAACTAATGAAATAAAATGAATCTGGAAGATTATAATGGGTCTTTGCAGTGGGAGATTGTGCCGGGCGAATTCTTGGACTTCTTTGAGTATGTCAATGAAGCAGTCAGTGGATAAAGAAAAATGAGTTGGTGAGATTTATTTAGACTTTGAAAGACCTTTGACAGCAGCTATTAAAAAAATAAGTAGTCACTGGCTAAACATCAAAGAGTTTTTATTACTAAAAAAGCGGGAAGGAATCAATTTCCATGAGTGATCAGTTTTCATTATTGCAAAATTCTAAGAGCAGGGTCTGACAGGTTTCCATATTAGGGCCAATGTTTAGTGTCTACAGTAATAACTTGGAAATGATGGTGAGCCCAGAGGCAGTGAGTCAGCAGATGGCCCCCAAATAATCCAGGTTAGTCAAGGTGAAAGAAGTAGCTAGGAAGGCAAAGACTGGGAAAAATTTGGTGAACCTTAAGAAATCTAGATAAACGAACTACTCGTAGCAAATGAAGTTCAGTATTGCTAAATGCAATTTAGAAATGCAGTAACAGTTATAAAAACAATGGATAAATGCAGTGCAAGTGTACAGAAGTGCTCTGTACACTGTAGACAGTTCTATGTTACAGGAATTCAGGAAAAAATGTGAAAAAACTCTACTCAGCATGCAACTACTAAGCTGCTACAAGTAGCATATGCAGTAGGGAAAGTCCTACCCACACAAGAAATAGAAACTATTCAGGTAGTCAAATCTCTCCTTTTTAATTTAAGAAGTCCCTGAACCACACAGGTTTGAAAGACAAAACATTCATAAAGCACATGATTTTGAAGATGCTGCTTCTCTTTACAAAATTATAGTCTTGGTAACTGCTAGAAAAGTGCTCTGACTGGCCAAAACCCCCACTTTGACTAAATTGGGTTAATTATCATTAGAAGTTGTTTGAAGATTATAAAGATAACTATCTTTTGGTGTACCGATACTACCAGTAAGTTTGAGAAAGTTCTCACATCACAGGCTTAGTTTACTTAAGACTCATGGAATTGTTTCTGTTTTGTGACTGACCAGTGTAGTAATATAATCCTGCTTCTTGTAGAGTTAGGGGTAAAGAACATTTAAAATTTGTTTTTCCTTGATACGCAACCTTGTGTATTTTTCCCTTCTACAAACATTTGAGCTAGTAAAACCTGATAACGTAAATATCCAGAAAAAGCAAATATAAAAGAGCAAAAAACAGCTGGGAAACATTTGTTTAGAAAGATGATTGAATATTTGCAACTTTTTTTTTTCTTTTTTTTCCCCGGTATTCACTCTCCTATGTAGGCACAGAGGTAACTTTACTTCTTTATGTAGGCAATACTTTTCACCTAGAGAATTCCAACCCCTTTTACAAACAACGAGCGATAAATAAACTTCAATTCAGTATTACATTGCTGTCATCTGAACTGCACTCGCCCATGGCGTGAAGTAAGCAGGGCACACCAATTCGAAGCAACTTCCCTAGTTTTGATAGTGTACCAATATTGTATCAAAGGGGCAAAATAAATGGTAGAAATGGAATTTGACCAGCAGACTTGAATCAATACTTTCATTGCAATGAAGAACATCCTGGGTCTTTTTGTGACTGCAAATGGCAAGGGGCAGCATTTCAGCCAGACCCTCTGAGTGATTCACTGGTCAGGGAGGGGCTGGGGAGAAGGTGCAGAGGGCTGCAGAGTTTGGATCAGAAGTTGGTCAGAAGTCCTGCAGTATCGTACAGACCCCTTCCAGCTGTTTTTAATGCAGGAGGAGGTGTGTAAGGCATCAGAGAGCAGTCACCGTGGATCGTGCATGGGGCACCCGGTGAACTGTTGTCTGTCTCTCTTTTCTTTCTTTCTTTTTCTTTCTTCTGCTCAGGTAGGTTTGCTGCAGCTTGAATCAAATGGATTCCATTTGTCAGTTTTCAGGGTTGATGCAGTATCTTGCCTTACATCTTGATTGACTTTTCACTCTGTGCTTTTTGCTCTGCAGCTGCTCACAATTCTTTACTGTAAGTTGTCACAGATGTAGACTTTGACTCACATGCTTGCAAAGTGAATCAGTGGCAACATCTGTTCCCCCAGAGGGATGGGTGCACCAGCCTCAAACCACCCACAGCGGCAGTGCCTATGGAAGTTGGTATTTCCTGGCTTGCGTTCTGGCAAACGTGTTTCTTAAGCGGGGGTGGGGGGGGAATCAATCCATGCTTCTGTGCTTTTGTGCATAGGTGTCAAGATCTCCCCTATATTCAAAAAGACAGCTCAGAGAGAGGGAGTCACGTGGCATTACTACTAACATTTATCTGAAAGTTCCAGTTCAATCCAAGGTTCCCTATATGGTTATCAGAGTCAGAGATGGCATTTTTTGTGTGTGGCAGATATTCCAACACCTTGTAAGGAATCATTTTTTATTAAAACAAGAATCACTTTGTAGGACGCATTTTCCCCTCTGTTGCTTTGGTGGACCTGCACACACGTACCTGAAGCTGACCTGTATGGATAGTCCATGCAGAACTGAACGTGGATCCTGGTGGGGTTCTACCAATCTGCAGTGGCATCTGCAGTCTGACAAATGAAACATAGTGGGATTTTGGGCAGTTCAGAAGAGGAGAGCTTGTGTGAGGCTGATTAGGCATCAGTTTCAGTCCTAAATTGTGACCCAAGTCTATAGTTCTTCTGCAATTAGCTGTGTGGTCTCCTTTAAAGACTGCCTCTGCAAAAGATCATACAATTGAAAATTCTCCAACTTCAATGTTAAAATGAAGGGAAGCCAGAGATGAACGGCCACAGAGTCAGGAGCAGAGGAACTGATTTATGAGGAAGGATTAAAAATGAAGGGAGGTTTACAAGGGTGGCGTAGTTTCCCCTACCTGCTATTAGCGACACAAGGAACATTGTGAATTGTGGATGAAGTGATTGTGAAAGAGTCGTGGCAAGGTGTCGTTTCACATCCTCTTTGTGGCCACACTCAGCCCTACAGCATCCTATGTGGCGGTCCGAGTGGTCAGCAGAAATGTCCTCTCGATTCTGAGCAATCATGGGCCATGGATGCAGGCTGGCCAGGGGAGACTGTGTGGGCATCTAGGCCCACATGTATTTTGAGGGTTTAAGCATCTTATTTCTACAGTTTTAGGACAGGGGTGCATAATGTCAGGACCATTATTCTCCAAGACAAAATCTTGGGTGGAAATATCTTCATCTCTGGTGTGAGCAAATACAGTACATGAGCAGGCAGCCTGAGATCTCAGTGGTTTGCTGGCAGCAGCTGTGCTGGGGGACTCGCAAGGGAGTTACCTCCTTACCAGACCCTTAGGATACCGGTTTACAAACAAGAGGTCATGGTACCTTGCCACCTTAAGAGGTGGCTTGGTGGGAACTTGACTGCAGGAGTAGGGCTTGCAATCAGAAGTGGGGTCATGAGCCTGGAAGTGCACTGGGAAGTGAGGTCATGAGTGGAAAAATTTGAGAAACTGCTCTAAGAGCTGTGTTTAGTGCACAGTCGTCCTTGGCCTCTCTTACATGCTCCCATCGCTGTGTCCTTAACGCTTCTACAGAGGATTAAAAAACCCCTTCCTGATCCATGAGAATATTCACCTGAATCCCATTTCTTTGGTACAGTTCAAAACACTTGCCAGCAGGCTAACAACAATCTCCTTTGTCAATGTGAGGAAAAACCTGGGAACTTTGTGATCAAGGACTATTTCTCATTTTCATGAAAGCAACAGGAAAGTGTTGAACCACAGGGGAGACATTTAGAGTCAAAGAATAGAACTTGCCTCAGCAAAGCTATAATGCATATACACACACCAACCAGCGGAGCTTAGAAATCACAAAGTTTGTAGCACTAGACCAGCTTCTCTGTGAGAATGATCATGCATAAGAAATGAGGCTTAATAGTTATTTGTAATTAAAAAAGGCTATTTGTTTATATGTGCTGTTCTCATGAATCCAGAAGAAGGCTAGGTTTTCTCAGTCTAAATAAAGAGAAAGACACATAATCTCTCATATTTTCCTTTGGAACTCAGTTAAGAGAGAAATTAATGTAAAGCATGTAAAAAAGGTGGTGAGATGTTTAATTAATATTAAAGCATTAGAAAGGGAGATAGTGCACTGTTCTATGCAAACAATATAATAATTTTATGTGATAGTCAGTCCTTTTACTGCACAATGTTTATGGCCATATAGTTTATGTTTTATTAGGAACATTTTTCTGAATGTGCAATAAGATCCTTATCTGTACATATTAACAATGTCCCCTTATAACCTTAGAGAGGGTTTCGTGATCTTCAGGAGAGGCAAGTGAGATGCAGGATTTCCTTAGAACTGCATTTGATCTATAAACAAAGATCCTCTCTGTATCTTTGAAAGTTTAAATGGTACCTCTTAAGCAAGAAACAATAGGAGTACCTCAGAGTTTGCCAGTTTTGAATAATTATTTTAATTGAAAGTGTTGGGTTGTGTTCCCATTCCTACACCGAAATATCTTGCAGGCACAGAGAAGAGGAATTATTTGTGGAATGCAGCATCAGCCAAGTCTCAACACACACACTGGGAGGAACTGGCGTGGGCTCACCTACGTGCAGGGGTGTGTTGAAGTGTAGGAGTTTGGACTGGTTTTTCTTTTTAATTCTTTTCATTAATGTTAAAGAACAGCAGATCCAAATTGCCCATTACTTGCTTGTTTTTCACGTTTCTCTAAGTCAGAATAACTGTGGCTGTCAGTGGGACTTACCTTCTTGCAGACAGTGTTGGACAATTTCTCTCTTCTCTTCTCTTCTCTTCTCTTCTCTTC
>VYZW01121559.1:0-11340 GCA_013401315.1 Balaeniceps rex
AGAGGTCTTTTCCAGCCTTAATGATTCTGTGATTCTGTAGCAATATTGCAATTTTCACAAATTCTTGTTTTGAGAATAAATCAGATCATTCCTGCTGAAAAATTACATAAATTTTAATTTTGTTATAAACAGGTCTTTAGAGAGGAACTGTGATAGGTAACAGTGAGTCCACTCTCTGTTTTGTTCTGTGTTTGAATATGAGACGCTGACATGGTAGGCTATGATTTTTGAAGTGAGAGATTATCTGTGTGTTGTCTGTGCTTTGGAGAGAGGAGACTGAGGGGCAGAAGAAGAATATTTATGAACAGTTGGCTGCTGTTTTCTGAATGTTTGTCCTTTACCTTTGTCCTTTCTTAAGCAGAATCACCTGATGCTTTCTCTGTATTGCAAAGGGAGCCTGTTTGTGGATGCTTTTCTCCATGCTCTCTGCCGTCCTCTATACAATACTATTAAAAAGCAATGAACATTCACTGAATCGGTTTTCCCTTCAACACACTATAAAAAATAACGTGATTTCCATTCCAGACCATCTCTGCTGGGTCACTCACCCCCTTTACAGCACATTTTCTCGAGGTTCCTCCTGAATTGCTCTCAGGCTCCTGGAACAGTTCAGACCCTCCAAGGCAATTGCTTCTTATTTTTACATGTTGTGATATGTTTGACCATAGTGAGGTGCTGGTCTGATAGTCATGGAGAACTAAACAAAATAGTGAGGGTTTTTCTAGTATCATACTCCAGAGGTTGTTTCTGTAGTGAGAGAGAACCTTTTCCCACTGCAGGAAAATGCAGCCAGAAAGAATACTTCTGCCAAGTGGGATTCTGGTTTTCAGTAGGACTACCTGTCCTGAGAATTTTGATGATCTTGGTTAATTACCGAAGATGGCTTTTGTTATTTATAAATACTCAGAATGAAGCTACAGATGAAGACAGCTTAAGCAGCAACATAAAGTACAAAAAATCCAGGGTGTGTGACAGAAATCATTAAACTGCGAAGTAGATTTTTCAGTGCAAGACAGAAGATTTGAGAGCAGCAGAAAGAATATAATACAAACCTATTTGTCTTCTGAAAAGTTAGTCAGTAACTGATTACCATCAGAGAAAGCATTCTTCAGCACATCCATCTTGAAAATGTCCATATATGAGAATATAATGCGATCATATGAATATAGGTTTGCACAAAATCCAGCTGTTGAGATATTCCCAAGACACCAGCAGCCAAAAAAAGCATACCAGTGAACAGGGATGTGAATTTTTGCCAGCAGGCAGTCTTGTGAAAGGGAGAGCAAACATAAGGATTAAGTCTATTTTGGGAGTGGGGTTTTTTGTGCAGTCTTTCTGTATCTCTTTCTTGGACTAGTCAAATGTTTGGCAAAAGCAATAAATAAGTGCACAGTGATCCCACGGAGTGCACAGGGAGAAGGAACAGAGTAAACAAAGGGCATGTGTCAGCAGAGGACATGTGTGCCACGTGAAAAAGATCATACTGTCATTGGGAATGAAATCCCACAGCATGGGCTGACAGAGGATATAGCTGAGCATACACTTGGCAAAAATGGTAAAGCACTGCACTGCAGTCCCTTGGGACTTCAAGTGAGACAGGGAGAAAATTAAGTGCAGATTACTTCAGGGAACAAAAATATGGCAGAAAACCCATCCTTGTAGGGAGAGGAAAGCACCTTACACTGAAGAGAAAGAAATGAAAGAGAATAATCTCTATCCTGGATTTAACACTGGTGGATGATGAAATCATTGCAGGGTTTGTGTGTCCCGCCTACCTGCCCCTGGGAGAAGATTTCTGTCCATTCGGGACTGTGGAGATTCCTTGGGCTCTCGTCACAAGCTTAATATCTGCTAGCTGCTCATGACCAGAAGTTCTTGCTACTTCGTCGCTGTTCAACACCTTATGTAAACTGAGGCTTGGTTCATAATCTTTTTAGAAGAGGTCAATTATTTTCACTCTTAATTTCCTCAGTTTCCAGCTGCTGGGTTGAAACAGTAGTTGGATAGATGTGGAAGCAGAATTTTGTTACCTAGAGAGGTTGATTTCCACAGAACAGCTTGTGGACTGCTTCTAAGGGAAGTAGAGGCTTGCTCTGCAACCAGTACATCTGTTTGGTGAACAGATGAAAGGCCTCTTTCAGTGGTGATTTCACCAGAATGAAGTAGGCATTGCCATTTAAAGCTTTTGATAGTAGTGACTCTTCGCACCACATCCCTGACAGTCTCCACTGAGCCTCCACGTCTCTCTTGTTCATGGGACAGACTCAGGTCTTGTGGGCTGCAGCCTTCAATGTGTAAATATCTTCAGGTTCTGCACCAGTGCAATCCCCTCTCCAGTCTGTTATATATCAACTCGTACTAGTGTTTATTATCTTGATTTGCAAGGGACATCAAAAAGTGTGAAGTTCTCCTGCTATTGTCATAAAGGCATAATCTTTGACACTGTTAAAAAAGATGTATCACATGGTTGATGGTATGAGGTACAGATCAGCTCTGTCTCTAATTGCACCCTCCCTGGAGAAGGTAACAAATGTATGTGTCACAGAGCAGGCAACTCTGATACAGCCTCCTTCACAACAATACATTTTGTACTACACCTAAAGCCAACAGTGAGTCAGCTACAGGAATTACCTCTCTTGTGTCATCTTGGTGCCAACACCCTAGGCTGGATTCTGTTTGCCAGCATTAGGTAAGCATCTGATGGCTTCAGGCTGTTTTGCATCTGTGGCTTCAGCTTCCTGAGCAATCATCTGCGAGGAAACTGAATCAAAAAGCTGAAGGAAAAGCTGGGTCACATGGAGTATTACTGAATGATGTCATTTGTTTTGTATTTCTAACCAGCTGTTAAATCCTTTCATTTGACAGATTTCATGCGTTTTATGAAGCCTGGCCATGCCTCAGAAACCCCTATGAAATATGGTGTGAGGTGTGCCTGCCCATCTTAGAGAAAGGAAAACTTTGTCCTACCAAAGCTGGATTAGCTGTATTCCCAGCTAAATTAGTGACTCAGGAATAGACTCTTGACTCCCAGTCTTGTATTGCACACATGGTGATCTGATAATATGTGCTGTATTTTCTATTACAGAAGGCTGTGTCCCTTTGCTGTTGTAACTTTATGTCCACCCATTTGAGTCACATAAAAATGTGAAATAGATCTGTGAGGCAGATAATATCCTAGAAAATAATACTCATGGGGGAAATACTTGGTTATTCCCAAATTAGAATTACTCAGCTAGTGTCTTTAGCAGATCAACCACACCAATTAGATAATTACTTGAAAGTGGACCAACATTTTCATTCTGTGAAGGAGCAGCTAATATCTGAGAAGCTATTCATCTGTTGAATAGCACCTTGCTGAACACAAGGTCATGACAAACAGCAGTAAAGCAGAGGTCTGTTACTCACATCTGTGTACCTTTCTCCATTAGGCAATGCATCAGCCATGTATATGAAGCCTTTGAAAATAGGTAATATTTACCATATGAGGGACGTGTGAAGTGGAGATATCTAATGAAACAGAGAAACAGCTGGAAATAAATCCCATTTTCAATTACTATTCTCCTTTCCTCTTGCTTACCACAAGGTCATGGACAGATGCAAGGGAAAGAATGACTTGCCAGAGAGAGAAGCCAAGCTAATCACTCCACTGCCATTCCTCTGAAAATTTACAGTATGTGTATTATTTTACAGCCAATGCAGTAAAAATCCCAGGTTAAGACTCCTGTTAAAATACGTGTGTCAGAGGAAATACAATACGGTAGCAGGATGGTAGTAGTTCCTTTGTTATTACAGATCCCTTACATCTTTAGCTGCAATTTTTCTTCAAGCATGCTTCTGACACATGGTTCTAGGCAGAGACTGAACAAGAATGTGTATGAATTTTTTCTTCCTGCTGTCTGCGTAGTTAATCACATGGTGGATCCTGTCCAACAAGATTCCCCAACAGTACAGCTAGCTATTACTGTATGGTACTGGCTTCTCACCTCTTTAATTCCAGCTGCAAAACTGCATTAAGGACAACTTACAACTAAATACTTTCATAATGCCACAATTTAATAGGAGAATTTGTGGTAGTTGCCATAGGGCAATTGTGTAATCATGAGTGGGAAGAGAAGTGCCCATGAAAAAATGTCTGTTAAAAGTTGATCCAAGGCATGAAAAACCTTGTGAGAGTGTGAACAAATTAATAGATTAACAAGATTAGCATGCACCACAAGCTCTGGAGGCAGGCAGTAATTCAAATTGGTAAGAAGACAGAGGTGGACTCTGGATTCCTCCACCCCTTATTTTGAATTTTTTTCTAATGAGATCCTTGAAGCGTGATCAGTTCTGTATGTGTTTAGTGGGGAGGCTGATGATGGTTACACCTGCTATTAGTTTGCTGCATCTGTGTGGATATTCTAGTTAATGTTAGGGATGAAACAAATAAGAGCCAGAATTACCACCTGAAACAAAGTCCTTGCAGGAAATCAGGATAGCATGGATGCTGTTTCTAACGCCAGATTTTAGACATCCTACCTTGCTTTAAGAGACCACTTGGCTCTAAGTATATTAAAATATCTGTTACAATACTCTGTCCAGATGTAGTAAAATGCTTTAAATTATATGTCCCTACTGTTCTTTAATTCAGACCCACCACTGGAAATCATTGTAAGAATAACAGACACGTTATTTCTTAATTCAGATATTCATCTATGTAATGTTGTATTTTTATTTCTCTAAGTGCTTTCTGTTTTCTCCTTCTTGGATACTACTTTTTGCCATCTACACAATAACAAAGGGATAATTTTCTGTTTCACAGCGGTGACTATTTAAGGTCTCTTCTAATTAACATTGAGAAAAGAGGAAATAGATGATTAGAGGATAAAAAACATGGAAGGGGAACGGAGAGCTCATTGCATGTGTTCAAGGAATAAGAAGCATCAGAAGTGAGGATAGAGAAGTCATGTGAATCATCAGGATGCTATAAATAATTCCGAGGTAATCTCTTTTCTTTCAACTATCGTCAGGAAAGTGAATTAGGAGAAGCTGATAGGATAAGAGCCTGTGGATGGAATTTAGAAGAAGAAATTACACCAGTCCAGGGTGCAGAAGGTGTTCGCTGGTGTTAGATACTAAGACCAGGAAACAACCGCTGGGAGGGACTTGTTTGTGCAGCCTTGATGGAGTCAGTGGAAAGAGAGCGCAGCACCGGGCAGAGACAAGGGAGGTGGTCAGGAGTAGAAGGGCAGGGGAAGGCGTGCAGGCCGCAGCCTGGCTGACACAGGTAAACATCACCTGGCAGCGAGGGAGCTGGTGAGGTGATCTATTTCTGTCTGCATGGCCACCAGGTTACCCCAGGAGCCGCTCCGTTGCCCACCCCATCTTCGGCTCAGGCGGCTCCTTCGTTTTGCTCTTCCCACAATGGCACTCGACAAAGCTGAGGGCTGGGCTGGGTACAGCCTGGGTGAGCTGATCTCCAGCACAGCATGAACTGCAACCGAGAGTTCAGTGTTTTAATTAGACGCAGCAGGAGGGGAGGGAAGAGGATTTAGATCAATGAGAGTCTAGGCCAAATTAACAGCCCCTGAACTGTTACGTACTTGACCTTGAGTGTGCTTAGGCTGGCGGGGAAGCAGAAGAGTTCACTTAAGTGCCGATGCTGAGAGGGGCTGGTGTATGGCACCCCGGCAAAGCATTTATTTACGTTCAGCAGAAACCATCATCTGTTCTTTGCTGCTGTTGGATACCTAAGCAGTGACGTGTCAAACATCTTCGAAGGCTTTTTAAGCCTCTGAACACATCATGTGGTAGTTATCTACAGACTGCGGCAAATCAGAATCCCCTTGAGAGAGTAAGTCTGTTAAAAAAAAAAAACAAACCAAAAACCAAAAAAAAACCCAACCAGCCAACCAAACAAACAAAAAACCAAAAAAAACAAAACAAAAAAAACCCAGCTAATTGTGTCTCAGCTCACATTCACTTGCCATTTGAAAGCTTGGTGATCTTTGGTAGTGAAAATGAAGTTAACGATTATAGTAGTAATTTGAAATTATATGGAGCCGCTGTGATGTTCTAATGCCATCTGAAATAGTGGAAGGTGAAGCCGCCGATCACAGTTGCTGTGCTCTGCGCAGACAAACTAATACGTATTTTCAGGGATTCGCTGTATGGGCTTCGGCTGATGTACTTTTCCTCTAATGTGAACACAACCACGTGACCAGTGCTTTAGGCCCAGAAGGACAAAAAGCCTGGAGTCATAACATAAGGTACCTCATGTTACCCGAAGATATCTAGATACAGTCTTTGCTAATTAATATTTTGTGAGGTGCATTCAAATAGATTATTGGATACTTTCATGCATCTGCAAGGCTAATTTACTGCCTCTGCATGTACTAAAAATGTTATCCTACAACTGAAATTGAGATAAGCAGGATACCACAGAGCTACATATCCCAAATAGCAACACAAAATGTTTTGCTGGTTCTTATCAGTTTTTTAGTCTCAATAGTAGAGAATGTGCATTGTTTTGTAACAACAAAGCACAAGCTTTGCGCTGGAGTTCCCAGTTTTTGCTCGGCTGTTGAAATGTATTGGTTCAGCATCTTAGAATTAGGCCTCTTATGGATATAAATACTGTTTTGGGGAGATAAATTTTGGACCTCTAATGTAAAGGTTTTCTCTTTGTCTTGAGAAATCCCTCATCCTTTCTGCAAAACGTGTACCTGATAAGCAGACACAGTCTGTCCCACATAGTAACTTTGCACAAAGCACACCCAGGCTTCCCGCTAGCCTCTCATGCCAGCAAATATGTTCTTTGAATTGATGCCTGTCCTTTCTCTGAGCCACTACAAAATATAGCCTGAGGAAGCTAGATCTGTTTCCACTGATTTCAATCTACCTTATCAGTCTTTTCTCAGCTCCCTAAAGATAACAAATGGGAACATGACATTTCACTACCATGGGTCACCTGCTATCTGATAAATAGAAACACTGGGGACTGAAACTCTGCTCTGCTCTATAAATATTGATTTATGCAGAAACTGAGATAGAAGTTAAATTAGTATGCTAAATTAGAAGGAAATGTGAAGCTTTTTGGTGTCTCTTCCTTCTTTTTCTTTTTTTTTTAAATGGCGATTCTTTTTGAATTGTCTGTATTTATTTATCCATACTGATTATTATAGTGGTTTACCACCACATTTGCATCGATACATTGCAGAATCCTAAATCATCATTTTGGTTTTCTGTGTTGCTACTCTCTGAACAACTTTTATTGTTTTTCTTGGCTTAACTGCAGGCTGTCTCCACCCTCTTTCCTTCTGCAACTGATCAAATTCTGCAAAGAATTCTCCGCTTTGGATAGACCGTTGCTTCCCACCCATGCTGTTCTCACTGAGGTTGGAAATGTTATTAATTTTATTTAGTGTGGGGAAAAACTTGGCTAACCTCTCAAAACCATCTTTCAAGTCCTGTAATTCAGTGAAGTCTTTATTTACAATGGTAATAGCTATTTTTCCCAGTGCTGTCCAAACTGAGTTCTCTCTGGTTACAAGAGAATGAAGCAATGTTTTCCATTTTCATGGCAAAATGGTCCTATTTTATTTTTCAGTTTGGGGAAGAAGCAGCATAACCTTGTTTAGAAGGTTTTCTAGGAGAAGCAGCAGCTGTTACTTTCCACATTATGCCATCTTTTAATGGCTTTTTTGCCAGGGACTGAGGGAGGCAGGCAGGCAGTTGTATACAACCTGATGAGCGTAAAACTGTTATTCTGAGACTTGGATTTTCCACTTCTTTCCAATGCAAAAGGCACAGAAAAGTCAACCCCATCCTATCCCAGGACAGCTACTTTGTTGTTCATGTGTTAATTCTTTAGTTAGTTTTACGGTCTGCATTTTTAAATCTTCAAGCAGTTAGTGGACCAGTCCCTAGATACTTAGGTAACTTGTTCATTCTCTATATGTTTTGGTCTGCTGGTAGTGATTGTCTTGATCTTATTCAAGATGAATAAATGTAATGAAAATAACGTGTTTCAGTCTGTTAGCTAAGAGGCATTTGGCTTTTCAAAGCTAAGAGCCAGGAGTGAGATTCTATGCGAAAGGTTTGCACGATCAGTTATTAAAAGGCGATAAGCTAGACAAGTTTTTTGCTGATTAAGTGCAAAACCAGAGAGAAATGAGGGCATCCTGGGAATTTCAAGTGTAGCAGACAACAACCCCTTGCAGACAGTTGATTCAGAGGCACGCAGTCTGAAAAAGGAATTGACAGAAGACGGTATCAGGGAAATCGCTAATAGGATGTAGCCTTTACAGCCAACTAGTTCAAATGCATAACTGGTCTACCATGACCAGTGTGCTTTTTGATGTAAATGAAGTAGAAGGCACCGTAAGGAACAGGGGTCGGATTCCCTCCCCGCATCTGACTAGTTGTTCTCAGTGGCAGTGGGAAGGAGGCTGTGCGACACCCTGCTGCTGTGACTTTCGCTGTTTGCACCCACCTTGCCAGTTGTAAAGCTCCTCTAACAATTGCAGGGCTCCACATGGAAAAAATGTCTGAAAAGGCAATGAAATCAGGAAGGAGCTGTAAGCTCCATCATACCAGTTTTATAATAGCTGTTAAACTATGGGTTAATCTAGTTCACGTGTATTAAGCCTTGAATCAAAAAGCATAAAATATGAACTTAAGTTCACCCCCAGCATAAATATTTTGATGTGAGACTGCCCCTAAAAAATGTCATTTTCAACGGTGTTGCTTTCTGCTGGAGAGTTCTGGGTCTTGGACAGCAGCAGCAGATCTGCCAACTCCTACCAATAATTGCTTTAATAAAGACAAAGGAAATAAATAGGAATTTCCTGGAGAAGGATATTAGGAAGAAGTAGGAGACCAGATTAACTTCCTAGATGAAGGTGGTGGACTTATTTAAAGGATTCCAGTAACAACAAAGAGAGATGTCTTAGTCAAAGACACACAGATAGTGAAAAACCAGTGCCTGTGAAAGGTGACAAATCCAACTGCTCCAGAAAGAGAAAGCAGGACTGCTGTATGGCTGTCCTCTCTGTGCGCACAGATAGCGAAGCTGGGTACTTGAAGTGGCGGACAAAGCATGAGAAGCTTGTAAGGACAATGAAGTTTGACAGGCAAGAATGAAAGGAAGACACATCTAATAATAGTGTGTGTTTAACCGTTTATCTCTCATTAAGGAAATAAGCAGCTCAGAAAATGGTCGTAGTTAACGTACAGCAATTAACAGCGATGCAGTACTTTCTAAGACACTGCACAGTCAGCGTTTCCAGCACACACTTAGGTAAGGGGTTTGAATGAATGTTTGATGTGGGTCTAAATCTACAGCAGAAATTTCCAAATGTCCTTTTTCCCTAGTGGGCTGCTTGTTTGGGAGTGTTTTAGAAGGACAGCAATTCAATGCTTCGTGTACTTCTGTTCTGAAACAGCTTAGTGAATTTGTTTCCAACTGCTTGGCCAAATGGTCCCAAAAATCCTTTTACTGGTTTTGCATGGTCTACAAGTGCTGATCACAGATCAGGGCCTTATTTTGTGGGGAGCTGAATTCATGTCAAGGCTTGCGTGCATCGGTCTGGACTCCCAGACGCTTGAAAGCTAGGTATTGCGATTTTCACTGTTTTTAAGTTCCCTTTCCTGGCCACCTTTGCACTTCAGATGTGTTACGAGCAAAGTAATAATTCCACCCACCTTCTCTCTGTGCTTCAAGGCACCGGTGAAGTTGGCCTGAACTTCACTCTGGCTTAGAGCTGCAAGTGCTGGCAGCAGCTGACTGCCTTTTTGTCTCTTCACTTCTGGCAGCAGCATGCTTCTGGCTTGTGGCCACGTGTAGCATGTGCCACCTGCACAACCTGCACGTCCACTGCCTGGAAAGGGAAGGATAAAGGGGTTTTGGGTGGGAGAGACAGGAAAAAGTGGTGAATCTGGAGCTTCATCTGTACTGATGAAGTCAGGGGAGCATGGACATGTCTGCCAGGGAAGGCTCCACCAGCACAGCTCAGAGTGTCCTAGAGATCCCAGAATACTATTTGATCATTTATTCTGACTCTTCCATGTAAAGCAGATGATAACATTTCTCACGGTACTCTGCAGGGAGGGTTAGATCACAGCTTGGGTTAGATTTTATGATGTGCCTGTTCTCTGTCTTGGAGGTTAAGATTTTGTATGCTGTCAGCAGAAAGCAGAGGGTACTGAGGGACCACTGATACCCGGAAAGGGACACCTGGTCAGTCCCTAAGCAGCCTGGAGCCTGTGCTCCCATCAGGGCTGTATTCCAGAGGAGAGGAACCACAGAAGTATCTCCCGCTCCCATCCCCACTGCACAGCCATCCTGCATCTGGAAATGTGGCGCTGCCTTTGCTAACACTCTCTCAGGGCAATGAAGAACTGATTTAGATGTTTTTTTTTTAATATCTGTTGCTGCAGTCTTTTCCCTAGATGATCTTTTCTTTTCTGTCTGCATGATCTGGATATCTCTGTTTTTCTGCCACAAAGATTTGTGCCAAGAGAAGACCTGAAAGAAGGAATCGGTCTCCTCTGCGCCTCAGTCACAAAGACCTGTGTCCCTTGGCACTGCCTTAAAGGATCTCTGCAGGTGACTCCACCACCACAAAAAAAGGCATCCCTTTCTTGCTGCCTCTGCCTACCCAAGTGCATGCCGTTAAATCACGGGCCCTACGGCAGGTCTGGATCATGCTCCACAGCTAAGCAGTAAGTAACTAAAGCTTCAAGTGTCCTGCTAACAGAGCGTCACCCAAGCATAATCTGGGCCCTGACTCAAATTGACAAGGACAGGTTGGCCTCTGAAATAATCTCTTTAAATAGGAGCAGCCTTCTCTCTCCAAGGCGCTTCCCTCTCCCAGCTAGCGCTGGAGAGCCGCTTACAGCACGTCACCCATTATTTCCCACCCAGGCGTTGCAGGGCTGGCACTTCTCACAGGCAAGTGTGTCCCCTGCCCGCAGTCTCCCAGTTTTGTTTTGCACCAGGAATTACAATGAATTTTGCAGCACAGTTTCTCTACTCCAGGGTGTTAAAAAACAGAAGTCCCAGGAACCGCTCCAGGGAAGATGAAGACTACGATCCTTTCTGGCAAAGGTTGGAGAATATTGCTGTCTGACTTAGAGCTAGAGCGCTCCTTTCTCCCCCCTCAGGGGTCATGGTCAGCCCTTGGGGTTCACCCAGGGCCAGGCCCACGGACATGACAACCCCTGGAACCCTCCTGCCTCCTTACGGTGTCGTAGTTGGAGTTTTGCTTCACCTCATTGTTTATTTAGTCACTGTGCTGTATAGGTAATGCTTTCTTTTTCTTTTCCTTACTTTCTAAAAAAAAAAAAAAAAAAAAGGAA
>VYZW01121560.1:0-11384 GCA_013401315.1 Balaeniceps rex
GTGATTGTATGCCAATGGACTGCATGTAAGTAGTGACAATGCTACCTAGAGTTTTTGGGCCACAACTACCAAAGTAGTAGTATACCACTGTGTGTGCCTTTAGGCAACTGCTGCATAAGGCAGCACTGGAATCTTCCTTCATATTCCTTCAGGATAAAATGGCTTTCTGTTATTCCCTCTGGCTTTCTCTATGTATGCAGAATACCTCTGGTCCGGTAGCTTGCTGGATGAAGAGAGGAGAGCTGCTGGGAGCGAAGGGAGGGGAGGCTTTCAACCTATTTGTTCTGTTGCTTGAACATAGCAGCCTTACAGACTTCTCTGTCCCCAGCCTGCTGATGGGGTGGATGCAGAGGAAGAAGTGCAGTAGAGACCAGCACACCAGGTACAGGTGCTGTGGTAGTGTCACTGCCTGACAATTCTTACTTGGTCTATTATCACCCACATTATCAAGAATCACACCTTTTGCGGCCAGTTATTGCCTGTTGATATTACATAATGGAAATTACACTTCAGTGTAATGTGGAAAGACAGCGCACTACACTCTGACTGTAATCTGTGACCACCGCCTGTGAAATCTGCCCGGGGCTCTCCTGTTTCCTGATTGTGTCAGTGCTTACAAGAAAACTGACAGTGTGTGAAAACCGATGCTTGAATGGAGATTGCTATAAATCCCTGGGCACTGAAGAGGATGAGTGGGCAGTTTTTGAATGTGTGAGTCGCCAAGGCTTAACTTCAAGGCATTGCCTAGCTTTCAGCTTGGATAACTATATTTTGCTTGTCAAAGGTTGGGGTGCCGGCAGGGCCTCTGCATTTCTAAACTGCTCAGAAGGGATGGCTTATTTTCCTCTGAGGGTGCAATATGTACCTCCAACTTAACACTCACACCATCTGTAAGAATTTAGTATTTTGTAATTCCTAGCTGAAAAGTACTGTTTAAATGTTACCTTCCTTATTTTAAAGAATCATTCTTGTTACTAGCCTTCTAATGCTGGTCCCCTTCAGAAGAATTCACCTTTACAGCATACAGTATGGGTGGCCAGATGCACATTAATGAACTTGTGTGAACTGTTGTACACAAAATCCATGTGTGTTTCAGTGGGATTAGTTAGTGTACGCTTACTGAGATAAGAATCAAGCTGGCTGGTTTGTTACCTTATTACCATTTACTTACTGAGCCTTATCTGATGTGAATTGGCCTCTCTGCAAGCAGATAATAGGAGGGAAAACTGATACTGCCTGGTGCCTCTGCTCGCTTGGTTTTATTTATTATTTACATGAACAATTGCTAGGTGCTGTACAAACAGAGGATGACAGTTCTTGCTCCAGACAGCCTGTTCCCGGTTCAAGTATATGGGAGGATGTATTTTATTTCAGAGCTGATCAGGGTGGATCAAAGGTACTGAACCTGCTTGCGTGATCTTACAGCGCTGCTGTGTTTATATCAAGGGCTTCCACAGGTCTGTGCTTTTAGCACCTTTTCATGGCGTTTCTTGGGCTCTCAACGAAGTCTTGAGGATACACATCTGCCCTTGGACTTTTCTTGACCATGCTACCATGCAGGCAATCAGTGCCATATACCTGCACTGATGTTGATCAATCTCTCTTGTAGTGGGACTTTTCCTTCTCTTAGGCTTCCAAAGCAAACATAACTGCGTAGCCTTGCCGACATGGTCCAAAGTTACATTCTTTCCAGCCATTTCCACTCCTGTTCCGCCAAAACCAATTTTCAGCAGAACACTTGTCATGGTCCAAGCACAGGCTATAGCCTCTTGCATAGTTAAAGACTTTGGTTCAGAAGCCATGGCTTAAACCCTGCCGGATTTAGGAAATGTCTCCAGATTGATCCTAGAGTCAGTGGGTTGGATTCTGACCAACTTTCTAGCCCTTTTGCGCCGATCTGACAGCACAGACTAATTAAAGAAATACCATAGTTTGACATGAGGGAATTTCAACAGAGTCATCTCGGTGTGAAACTGGAACCAGGCAAGGGCTGAATCAAACTCTGTGACTTCAGCTGGACATCTAAGCATACAGCTTCGCTTCTAAGGTTGCAGTTCATACCTCCAAAGCAGGTATAACTCATCTTTTTTTTCCCCTCCCTCTTGTAAAAATTTAATTTGCACAGAAGAAAACCAGAGAAACAATGGACCATTTCCTATTTTTCTGCAGTTTGGAGGATGGATTTATTACCTGAACCAGAAACAACAGAGCATTTTAAAGCAGAAAAGGGAAATTAATACTATTTTTCCATTATAAAACAAACTCATAAAGCATTTAACTTCAGTGTGCTGTCTTTGGCTGTACGAGGAGCTCTCCATCTTTTCAGAAGTCATTAGATCATGACATGACTAATCTTTTTACGGTTTTGAAAGACGTGCGTGGTTTTGACTTTGTCAAATGGATCAGTCACAGATCTACTTTCTTACAGATTTCTTTTCCTTTCCAGTACGCCTAGTGCAGACAGACTAAATCCTCCGTAGGAGCGAAGGGGAAGGAAGTTCCTTGCGAGTTTTGTCCTATTTTTCATGATAGTGCCAGTAAAATTAACTGCATTTTACATCAGATATTTGCTTTTCAGTGCTTGCTGCCAGGTTTTTGCCAATGATGTCTTGCTGTTTGAAAGTCTCTCTAGCAGTTTGCAGGCTCAGAACCTGTGTCAGACCCTGATTTTTCTCTCTGTTGGAAGAGTTTCCCAGTGGTGAAGTCCTGCTGTCCTTAAGAGGGTTATGGTGTAACTTTATCCATCTCCACGGAGTCTCTCCTGGCTCTTGGTGTGCGAGGGGACCGTCCCTTGGCTAGTGTCACCTGTCAGAGCACTACAGGAGTTGATGGAGCTGAGGACCAGCTTTTCTGACTATGTATGATAGGTCTCAGTGGCCCAGAAGCAGCTGTGATGGTTTAATGGGGCTAACGCATGTTGTAGGTTGCAGCAGAGCACCAAGCATGCTCACATGTATCATATGGCTTGTTAGGCTTGAGGGAATAGCCACTGGGGACACAAACGTGGTGAATCTTCCTCCCTGCATCTCTTTAAATCCACTTAGACTTGCAGTGCAAGATGTGGGGGGAAGATCTTTAGACCCTTCCAATACTCACTTCTATATTGCCTTAGTCCCAAACCTGGTGTCTAGCCCTTTTGTACGATGCCAGGGTCGACTTCAGATGCTTGCGGAGGAAATGTGGCAAGATGGCATGGAGCTGTCTGATGAACCATTTACACTTTTTATTCTCTTTCTGTTTTCCAAGCTTGCTGAGCAATGTTGGCTCCTGGAGCCTAATGAACTGCTTTACTTCTTGCTTTCTCATTTCTTTTAATGTCTTAAAAATAAGATTGCTTTCTATTGTCTGATTTAACTTCATCCTCAAAGAAATAGTTTCCCTGCAGTGCCATGTCATTTTTTAAAAATTTTTATTTTTTCCAAATCAAGAGTCTACGTGGGTCCCTCCCAACACAAGTAAATGTTGTGCTTCTCAAATTCAATCAACCCATTTCCTTTTGGACAAGCTCTTCAAGCTGGTTCTCTGTTATTCACCCTGGGGAATGCACCAGCCAAAAAGAGAACAAAGCTAGCAGAAAGGTGATGCTGGCTTTGGGGACCAAGCAGCACATATTAATCGGTGTGAACAGGCTGTATGTCCCAGAGGGCAGGAGGGTGCCAGTCAGGCCCCAGTGGTGAGAGGATACAAATTTTTTACATTAATTTCTTGTCTGGGATTTGTCCCTGATTTAAATGAACAGGTACCATTAAGGAAAAACACCCACCATTGGATGGTAGACCTAGGAACTGAACATTTTTCGGGAAGTTAGTTATGCAACGTTGCATCATGCAGAAAGTTCCACCGCTTGTCTGTCTTTCAGCATTTAAAACAATGATCCCCCACCTTTCTTTCCATTAGCAAACCCAACGGGACTGCGTTTGGGAGGCAAGAGACAAGGCTACCCCGGCTTGCACTGAGGAGTTGTGTGGGAGCCCATGCCCGACAGCTGATAATTTTATTTATAATTGTGGTGCCATGATTCGCTGTTCCATTTGAAAGCATCGTTGGTATTACAAGGGAGAACTATATTTGGGTTGGAAGAGAGGTAAATGCTGGTCTAAAAATAGATCCTCAGCCTAGCTCCGAAACTGTGCTCAGTGAAGCCAGGAGACAGAGATGTGATGGCTGCTTTGTTTTCCCAATCACAGTATCATCTGCTGCTACCCTGATTTTATTGCTGCTGTTCACCATGGCCCCCAGAGCCTAGATGCAGAAAGTCATTGGATATAATCCATAATATTAATCAATAATGGTGTTTATTGCATCTTGCAGTAAAGATGGGGTTTAGCCTGTTGCAGGGTGTAATGGTCTAGGTGCTGGGAGCTGAATTTGAGTGCTGGGATCTGAGTGCTGTGCAGCAGCATGCTCTTGGAGAAAACACTTTGGTACTGGTTTCTGTGCCTCTGTTTCCACGGTGGTGGCTGGAAATTAACAACGTCTGCTGCTTTTACACAACGCGCTTGGAGATTTTCAGTTCCAAAAGCCGAGTGTGTTACTAATATTTTCCATGTGATGGGCAGCTTGGAGCTAGCACTTCAAATTTTAGCTGCCCAGATCTAGTGATAGAAAAGCCGTTGTTCTGATAAATGAACTAATTAACAATGAAGCATCACATCTGGTTGAAAATCTCTGCTGTAGTTTCTATGGAGATTTCTGTATGTAAATAAAATCCTTTCCAAAACAGTGTTTTGATCAGCAGTTGTTTCCAAACAAAGGAGCTTATATCTGGGTCCCAAATCTGAAGTCTCCAGTGGAGATCTAGTCCCACTGGAATCCAGGATATTGGGGCCGGCGGATTTGCTGTGGATTTAACTCTTTAATGTAGGTGATGTACAAAGGTGATGTACAAGAACTCCCCCTTCCACATATAAACCCGATTAAAACTGATCTGTCTCTCTTTGCATTACCCGTGACAAGTGATGTAGGAGCTGTCTCTGTTCACAGCGCAGTGGTACCTCTAAACCAGACAGCGCTGTAAGCATCTCCCATTTATAACGAGAAAAATGTGCTGCTTCTAAATAAAAACTGAAACAGCCCAACGTTCACTGTAAAACGAGGGCTTTTAAGGAGTCTGAAGTGGTGGCCGCTGTCAGGACCCCGAGCGGTCGGTGCCGTGAGCGAGGCAGAAGCACCTTGTGGGCGTCCCGGAGGACTGGCCATCGTGGAGCCCGCAGCAACTGGTGTGTTACCACACGCTGTTTATTTAGCTGGCACTGACAAATCCATTGCTCAAACTCGTGACATTTGAATACTTGGAGCGACTCAGCACAAGCACTGAGTGTTGTTATCCTCCTTCTGGTGCCTGAGGTCCTTCCAGTGACAATTATGCAAGGCGGAGCCTGGAGTCAGTTTGTCTGCCGGGGATCTGTAATTCATTCCTCCAAGTACTGCTCTCGTCTTTTACCATAAAGCTCATCTGAGGAGCCCAGGGAAAGTGCTTGTGCTTTTGGCTGGGATGACAACAGAGCGCAGAGGCCAAAGGAGGATACTGGTGGTGACACCAGCTGGTGATGTGAGACGAGGCGACTGAAAAATGCATGTGACTGATCAATAACTGGACTAGGTGTGAACGTACCATGAAATGTCCTTGGCTGCTTCTGTAGGGACTGAGAATATTATGTCCCTCCAGACTGCATGTAAAAACTTAGGAAGTATCTGCATATACTTGAGAGTAAACTTTGGTTGTGTTTGGCTGGCTGCTGAAAGGGAAGGAGTCCCATCTGGAATGAAATGAGCTCTCTCAGGGTCTTTTGGAGTTAGGGGTACCTAATCCTAATTTCTAGCATTAGGTCTAATCTGAGCATCCATGCTAACCTGAGCAGGAAAAGAACTGCAATTGGAAATGTTGGCAGCATATTTGTCTTTTTCTGTTTACATGTATACCTATATATATTACACACACGTGTGTCTGTATGTATATGCATGTCTCTATAAGTACCACTTGCTTTCTGATCAAAGCCTCCTAGGACATCAGCAGCAGTATAGATGATGTCCGCATATGTCTGCTGGGAAGCATAGTAAGGATTATTTTCGATATCCACCTATTCATTTTTATCCCAGCACTCACTGGGCTAGCTACTGCCTGCTGCAGCAGATGTTATGCAGAGCTGGAGCTGGTCCCTGGTATCCTTGGTCTATAGGGAAACTATGAGGATGAGGCTGGCTGCAGAGTTGACTATTCACCCTTGCACAAGAAGAGTAACTCACTCAAAAGAGAAATCTTCAAAGCCCTGTGTGAGAAACAGGCATGCAACATTTATTGCTTTGCAATTAGAGTCAGGGTCCGACTGTCTTCTGAGCAGAGGTGGCCAAGCTTCTTGACCCTAGAGGCGTTATCCCAAAATCTTCATGTGCTGAAAGCCACCAGCCTTGAGCTGCGTGCTGTGGAGAAGAGAGTAGTTCACAGGCAGGCGATGACAAGTTTATCTCCAAGGTCCCATTGCAAAACAGGAGTGGTCCTGTCACGCAGCCTGGTCTCAGCTACCCGTGCACGGCACGGCTGGGGATGTGGAGTGCCTCTCGCAGCCCCCTGGGGCTTACCAGCCCGGAGAAGTCCTGCCGGAGCTAAGCAAGGGTCCCTATCCACTGACAGAAAAGCTCTTTGCATGGCTGCCAGGTGTTTTGCAGCGGATTTGTGTGGATGGACAGGGAGCAAAGCAGCTTGATTGCTGTAGACAAGGAATTAGGCTACCTGTACTGCCTGTCCAGGTGTGAAACTGCCGTGCACTTAATTACTTGCTTTGCTCACAGTGATATTAAAGTTTCTCGGCATTGTAAGGAATATTATTTACGGGAACTTTATCCTCCTGGCAACCAACAAAGTAATTACTTCAGACTGCATCTTTCAGCTGGATTTTTCTGTGATTTGTGGCTGTGAAATCCAGAGGATGTTAAAGAAATTGATAAAAGGGATTTACATTGTGGATTCTTGCAAGTAAAATGAACTGCAGCTTGGTTTTTAGTTTGATTAACAATGAGTAAAATATAAAGGAAAGGGCTATAACCCAGAGATTGCAGGAGAAATTAACTGGATGGGTCAATTTGAGTTCCAGGTCTTCTGGTATGGCTCAGGTGGGGTTGTGGGTCCCTGTGTTAGCAGCAAGCCTGTCTCCAGGTCTATACAAGCATGCCGAGAGGGGTCTGAGACATGAATTCATGGTAGACGATGGTGATAGACCCCAGAGCTCAGGGAACGCTGTTGGCAGCATGCTGTCTGTTGGACACAGGGCAGATTGAGCCAGGATGATTTTCAGCCTGTGGTTTGCAAAGGGTTGGGGCTCCATGAGAGATAAGTACGTGCTGCAAGTGGGTTTGGATTCTCCAGTTACTAGTTCACACCTGCTTCGGTGTGCTGGTGGAGGTCTGCAAATAAGAAAAGGTGAAACCAAGATTGCTTCTTCCTCCTCCCTTGGAACAATCAAGACAAGACAGGCCAAACTGCCAGGCAGCGTATCCACACCATCTGCACCAAGGTGTGGGAAGGAGTTAGGTTTTCGTCTTGACTGTAAAACTCTGTGCTCTCAACTTGCTTTATTCCCACTGCAAAACTTATAGGACTGGGTTAGCACCAACAGAAACCAGCATCGTCTCAGTAACAGCGATAAATAGATCCAAGGCACGTTTCAGCACAACTCTCATGCATGGGAAGCTAGAAATATCCTGGTACTATAAGGCCAGATCCTCATTCTCATGAATTTCAACGGGCCCGAGGCACCTACTCATGATGAAGACCTGAGCAGTATTCTGCCTCTATGTGCTGTGCTTTGCCCAAGGGGAGATGGCAGACTTGTGATGAACCCCTGCCGCTAAGCTGCACTCTGCTGCGATTTCCTTCTGCTGCGACACCTTTTAATATAACTTATGATTCTAAAGGTATCTTTAAAAAATGTATGGCTGAAGCAAGCTGGTGTCACTCCAGTGGAATCAAGCATTTCCTCTGGCTGAGGGCTAACCTGTTTCCCCCAGCTTTTTCCCCCAGTACAAAATGCACTTCTGCAGGGAGGGAGGCTGGTGTCACGGCAAATTGCCTTTCCTTGCCTTTTCATCTCCCTCTTCACAGCTCTGCAGATGGATCAATAGATGACTTCCAACCCTCAGCTTTCTTTTTAGGCCAGTGGAGAGGTGATCTCTCTTTTACAAAGAGAACTAGCAAGGTGACACAAGAAATTCTCCTGCATTAGAGCTGCTGATGGGTCACAGCAGGAGTGGAAAACAAATTGCAGGAAGGAATTGGTAGGTTTTAAGGACTGTGACTTTCAAACAGTGGCAGGTCAGGGCCATGTTAAAGGTCTGCAGAACACACCCAGGACTTTTCACTCCAAACGGTCTACCTGACCGAGGTTCTGACACATGAGCCATGAACTCCATGGGGCAAAGTCCCAATTCTTTCCCTCCATCCTATTCCAAGCCACATCCATCCTGACAAAAGCAACGAAGAGCCAACACCTCCTCGCACAGAAATAAATGGAGTTAAGAAACCCATCTTGTTAGAATAAGATAGTAGCATCTTTATGAGCCACAGGATGGCTCCACAGAGCCGTGTGTGTCCTGGGGCATGTCCCTGGCAGAGACACCACAGGTGCTGGGGTATCTTTGTCTCCAAGAGAGGAGGAAGCCAAATTGCAGCAGTAAGAGTCCGAGGTGCTGTGGTCTCCAGCCCTTGTCCCCACGTCCCTGTGGCTGCCCAAAGTGCGTGGTGTGTCCATGGGCAAAGGCAGTTTCTGCAGGTGGCTCCCAGCCGGGGCAGGCCGGCCGTGCCTGCTGTCCTCAGGTAACAGACACAAGTCCTGATGTGGCTGGACTTGCTGAGCCAGCGTGGAGTAAAGGTGGAGAAGGTGGTCTAGCAAGGAAGACAGACATCTCTGCTCCTGCTTTCTGTTACAGGTGGGAATTCAGACATTTCCCAAGCCCAAGACATTCTTGCAAATGACCTGAATTTTACTTAGACTGGGAATTTTTAAGCTTCTTAAATGAGTTCTAAGAGGCTAAGGGACCAAAACTTGCTGAGTGAGAGGGAGAAGCAAAACAGGGATTTTATTTCCTCCCTAATCACCTTTTTGCAGCCACTGGTGAGGAAACAAGAAGCTTTTTTTTAGGCCTTTTTTGCTGTCAGGTTTTTCTGCTGGGAGAGAGGGTGTTTTTTTTTCTTATGCTTATTGTGACTTGGGACTGTGCACGCCAGCAAACGACTGACTCTGCATAATAAATTGAAGGCGACCTGAAAAAAAAAGGGATAAGCTGCAGTTTCTTGGGAGTTCAAAAAACATATGCTCCAAAACCTGTTTGTCTGTATATTGACTGTTATTTCCAATTGCCAAGGAACTGCGTGTACACTTCTGCTTTTTCAAAAGCACATTGTGTGTGTTGTTAACAGGAGGCACTTTGGCTCCAAAATACTGCCAAATAGCCTTGTCAAACAGGGAGAGATTTTCCGCTCCCTTTCCCTTCTCCTTCTCTCCTCTCCCTGTGTCCCTCTCCCCCCTTCTCCCTCCTTCTCCCTCTCTCCCGCCCTCTCTGCACCTCTCTCCCCCTGATACAGGATACGGGGCGAGAGGCTGCTCTGTGCAAAGGGATGGATTTCAGACTGTGCATTCGGCAGTGCCGTTTGTGTTTCTGACTTTTTAACCGTTGAAGGACCCGGTGTGATGGCAGTGACCTTAACAAGGTGACAAGGCCCCCGGCGTCACGCATGAGCAATAACTGCCTGCAAAATGGCACGAGAAGGTGGCAGCCCTGCTGCAGAAACACCAAAGGTCAGGAATCAAGGCATGCGCCTAAAGGTAGGCATTGTTGACAGGGGCCTTAATCTTTAATTAATATAAAATTCTTAATTAGTATTATTGTGCTTAAATAATTTAAATGCAAAATTATTTTGAGTCGTGGTTAGAAGCAACAAACGTAACTGAGAAAGGCAAGGAGTTATTTTGGCTCAGGAAGTGTAATATGAAAGGCAAAGGTAGATGGCCTTTTTCCCCTGGATTTTGTGCCTCTGATTGTAACATTCTGGTTCAGGAATGTCTATTAATATTAAATAACTCACTGGGGTGACTTTCGTAGGTGGAAAGCAGAACTGATTTCAAAGGACTCCAAAGGAGGCCCTTTGTAAAGGAAACAAATAATTACACATTGTTTTTTATTTTGTTACGTTTTTACCTTATTTGAGTCCAAGAAACTTTAAATAGGCTTTCTTTGTTTGTCCACACTGGAGCAATATAACCAGGGAATTTGGCAGAGTCCCAGATCCTGGCAGCAGCTGCCAATAAAAGCTCGCTGAGCAAGTACAAAAAATAAAATCACACAGTATCATTTTTAACTTTGATTAAGTTGTGCTGAATTGCTCCAAGGGAGGTAATGGTGAGCTCCGAGGGGTTAGGACCAGCACGGGATGTGAAGGATGTTTATCTTGCAAGTGTTTGCTTTGTGCTATATATGTAGTTCCCACTGCTGGGGAAACACTTTGTCAAAAGCCCCACTATTAAAAGAGTTTGGGGAATAAACATTGCAACAACAGGAACAAGTGAAAACATTTATACCGTAATGTGCATAGCAAGCCACTGTCAAATAAAAAAGCTGAATATGCTTTAAAATGCTCCCTGCCATCCAACGATGGGGCTGCCTCAGATTTGCCAGCAAGTGGCTGAGCAATGCCAGGGACCGTGGTCCTTGGTCTGACGTGCCGCAGCTGATGTGCCATGAGGAGCAAACGGGCAAAGGGCACGGGCGCACTCCTCCCTTAGGATGACCACAGTAATGTTACTGCTCCTCTGTGGTGGGATGCTATTTAGCATGGGATGCTAGGGAAATTGGGACCTGCTATTTTGGCCTTGTGTGCTGGGAAATGTGGGGGTTTGGGAAGTCTCCTGGAGCAGGCACGTCCAAGAAAGGGAGGAGGCAGCCAGCCGAGCAACAGGAACCACCACCAGCTCCTTAGGTGGTTATCTGTGGGTACCTGAGGAGCAGCGCCTGGGACATTTGGCTATTTGTGTCAGCCAGGCTCATGTCTCATGTGTGGCGTGGTGGAGAGTTAACATGGGTCCACATTCATGAAGCCCTCAGATTGGACCCATTAACGGGGATGTCCCCCCTATCCTTGCCTGAGGCCCTGGGGGCTGCTGGCTGTGCACTAAGCTACACTTACGCCTCTTCCCCACTCTGGTCCTTGGTTGCTCTGCACAGTTGAAGTAATTTAGGGCTGGTCTCTTGACGGGTGTACTCTTCACTGGGTAAAAAACTGGCTGGATGTCTGGGCCCAAAGAGTTGTGGTAAATTGACTTAAATCCAGCTGGCAGCCAATCACAAGTGGTGTGTCCCAGGGCTCAGTGTTGGGGCCAGTTCTGTTTAATATC
>VYZW01121562.1:0-11506 GCA_013401315.1 Balaeniceps rex
TGAGTTTTCAGGCATCAGGAAAGGTCATTCTCCATCCAAAAAGAGCAGAGCTTTTTCAGCTTTGTAGGCCGGAAATTGCTCTCACTCTGGGAAGAGATGATCTCGCTGAGACTCTCCTCTCTACACCCACATCCAGAGGGGTGGTTTCTGGTGAACCCTGCTTGCTCCCTGCAGCACACACAGCCATACCTTAAAGTCAGTATTTGAGGAAGCAGTTGCACCAAGTTACAGAGGAAAGCCAGGGCAAGGTGGTGAGAATGCCTGTTCCCCTCATCCCCCTACTACCCATCTTGTCTCTGCCTTGAACGTCTAAAGGCAAGCGCCTGCAAAGGAAACTGAATTTAGTGCTTGCCAAAGTTTGTCAGTTTCTCACTTTTGACAACCAGTTTCCCTCCTGTTGTGATGCAGGAGTGAGGTACAACCAGCAGCCAGCCAGTGAGGCAGAGTCCTCCAGCAGCAACCACCATGGGAACAGCTCCATGGTGACCACCCAAACCATCTTGCATCAGGTTTCTCCTCCTGGACTGGAGCCCAGCCAGAACCTACTGAACACAGACACTAAGCTGGTAAGTAATATATACTTAAGTTCTGGTGACTGGAGGATGTCAGGTCTTCTGCCTGTGGTCACAATATGGACTATTCAGAATTAGTTTTTCCTAGAATACTCTTAAAACCACCTTCTTACAGAGATATTACATAGCCACTTTGCACTGACCATGTAACATAAGCAGTCCTGAGACACATGTGCCCTCTAGACTGCTGGTGAGGGTGGGTATTAGAGGATGAAAGCAAGAAGTATAGCCATTTCCTTATGATCAATCAAAACAGTCTATTCTGAAAAAACAGAGCTCAAGGTATGACATGATTTCCTTCTTACCAGGAAACCGTGTTCTCTCCTTTCCCCAGTGAGATTCTCATCATCTCATCTCCAACTCTCATTTGAACTCCACACACCTCAAGATAGTTGATCAGACACCAATGGGATTAACAGAACAGAGATCTGTACTTACATCTATCTAACCTGTAAAAATTAAGCCCAACAGCCTGTATGCAGCACATAGCCTGTATGCAGCACATACCATTGAGACATTTACTGGATATCTAGACTGTAGCAATCTGCCTTCTCTAGAGCAAATTTCCTTTTGAGATTTGACTACATCTTTTCCCACATAATTAGCAATGAAGCACTAGAACTACATGACTGATCATTTTCAGTTTGCACACGTTCCCTTGCTTACAGGGAAACAGTTGGCAGAAGTTTGCATTAGTGCATACTGGCCTGAGGCAAAGTTAAGTTCACTATGAATGAGTATGATTTAAATCTCGTCAGTCACTCACTTGGCTAGCTTTCTGGTCTCTTCCTGAAGAAGAGAAAAAAAGTCTTTCATGAGGTGCTGAAAATCTTCTACAGCTGTCTTCTAAAACTGATATTAAGGTGATCTGTCCCACTGTTCAACCTGCTGGTGCTTACTCTTACTAAAGATTCCTTACAGCTTTTTTGTCTGAGGGGAGGGAAAGAAGTATAATATAAAGCATTGAACTTTCTCTATCAGCCAAATTATTAGAATGCTATTTTGCGGTTCCACAGTACTTCAACTACAGGTCTCCAAAGGGCCATGCAAACTCAAAACCCCATTAGAGCATAGACACAGGTTATGTGGTTTGTTTCAGAGGCTGAGAAAAGAGTCAGGTTATTAAATTTCTCAATGACTCAAGGACAGACTGAATCAGCAAGACACCCAAGCACAGAACAATCCTGTTCTATCTAACAGGTATGTGTCCTCTCTAACAGCAGGGAACTGCCAGGTAATGCAGCCTGAAGAACATACTGTATGGGAAAAAGGTCTAAGGAAACTTTTCAGCAACTCCTTTAAAATGTCCATCCGAAAACTCACTGGCCACTAAAAGACACTTGCTGGGAGAAAGGGAAATTACAGGCATTTCTCAGAGGAAAAGGTGAACAAGAAAAGAGGAACTCCTGGTTTCTGTGCTGAACTCTGCAGCTAAAATTACTATGTAAAATTACCTGAGCCTCCTAATTTCTCTGAGCATCATCTTCTACCCTCAGCTGTAAAACAGAAGATAAACTTTCCTTATAGAGAATGCAGTGGGACTAATATCATTCTTGTTTGTAAAACCCTTATGATTTCTTAAATGTGAAAGAACTAAACCAGCAAGGATTTACTCTTAGTATTTCAACAGCTGACCTTTGCTAGTTAATTGATGAGCACAGGGAAACTGCAGACAAGCAAATGTGAAGTCTTTCTAGTTAGCAGGTGGTCAGAGCAGGCAGGAAGAAGGACATTTATCACAGCTTTGGGACTCGCCATACTCAACCTTCCACAGATGGCATTTTCACGGTCCTCCTTTCAAACAGGTCTCAGCTCCTGGAGGAACTCTCCCTCCTGTCAGCACCCTGACTGCCTTGCACAGCCTAGAGCAAAATCCACATGCACTGAGCCAGCAAACTCAGAACCTTATCATGGCATCACTGCCAGGTGTAATGGCAATTGGAGCTGGTGAGACCTCATCCCTAGCACCAGCATTCACCAACACAGGTGCCTCCACCCTGGTGATAGGTGAGTAGTGTGTTCTGTAACGACTCTGCTTATCAGGATTCCGATAAAGAGCTACCTGTAATCATTAGAAATACCTGCCTCATTTTCAGAGACAAAAGTACTAAGTTGGCAGTGATACAAACGTGGGGAAATTGCCACAAACACTAAGGATCTTCAGCAGCACTACTTAAAAGTACCAATGGAATTAAGGGACAGATGTTCCTTATTCATGTTAGAATTAAGTTACACACAAACTCACATCTTAAGAGCAAGGGACTTTTGCAATCTATTCCTATGCCAATGTTTTGTTTTGCTGCTGTGCATCTTCCCAAATATAAATGTAATACTTCCTTAAAACTATGAAAATTGAAGCACATTCATAGTGCTTGAAAGACAAAACATCCTGTTCTACTTCCTGCAAAGAGCAGAATATGCCTTTGGAATGCACAGCAGTAAAGCAGTAATTACTTTTTTTTATATTTTTCACTTTGACAGCTTTTCTGGACTTGTATGATATTTCTTTTAAGTCCAAGACTAATCCACTGCCAAAATGCATCTCATTAGATAAAGGAAAATAAAATGTATACTCTCCTCTTACACTTTCTTCCCAGGAAGAAAGAGGCCTTATTTTGTTCCATGGTGACAACTGTGAACTAATTTCCATTTTTTCATTTATACCCAAGATTATGATATGGATTCTAATTTGGGGGGGGGAGTGGAATTTGGAGATTTCCACACAGTGGAAATCTCTCAGTGCTGGAGAGACTTGCTGATTTACAGGAACATGGTGTGGACAGTCATGGGAAATGGGTAGTAATGTGTGAAATCTTCTACCTCTTTCTCACTGGTCCAAATTCCATAATTTGGCAGCCCAAGCAAAATGAGCTTGAACTGGGTTCCATGTGGCTGGACAGCTACAGCATAGCTCTTTCTGTTACCAACAGCTTCATAAAAAAAGAATAAAATGAACTGGACATAAGACAATGCTCTGAGTTTATGTCTGAGCAAGGCCTCCCCAATGGAACGCTATATCAGATTATCACTAAACTGGAAGTGACCTATACTGGTACACAAGGATGTACACAGGAACAAACACTGGAAGTCAGAGGTGGTTTTACGGTACCTGTCTGCACTGTACATTTTGCACACTCCCACTTCGTTTTCACAGGCATGAAATCTATTCTTAATCACAGATAACAAACGGAACACCTGAAAAGCAGGATCCGAAATCACCCTGCAACGACAGGCCTGCCACGATGACTATTTCATACACCCCTATTGCAGAGCAGCCATGCTCCTCCCATAGTGTGTGATGCTACTGTCATCAGTCCTTGTTTTTCAGGCCTGGCCTCAACCCAGCCCCAGAGCGTACCTGTAATAAACAGCATGGGGAGCAGCCTCACTACCCTGCAGCCCGTCCAGTTCTCCCAGCAACTGCACCCATCCTACCAGCAGCCCCTCATGCAGCAGGTCCAGAGCCATATCAACCAGAGCCCCTTCATGGCTACCATGGCCCAGATACAGAACCCTCACGGTAAGAACATGAACTCATTTGCTCAAGCAAACCAAAAAATAAAGGCTCTGTTCCGGAGCGTTTGCTGGGTCCTTGGGCTTGCAGAACTCTATTTTCCTCTTCTGTTATTGTTGCTTTAATTATGAAATTATTTTTCTCTTGCATTTATCTCCCTGTCCCTCCACTCCCACTGTTTCACAGACAGACAGCAGGTCCACACGCATGAGAACAACTGAGCCAAACTAGTCTCATGCAAAGCTCCAGCATCCATATGACCTTGTTTTCTTTCACGCACAGCTCTCTACGGCCCCAAGTCCGAAGTGGCCCAATACACACATACAGGCCTCTTACCACAAACCATGGTGATAACAGATACAGCCAATCTCAGCGCGCTGACTAACCTGACACCAACTAAACAGGTAACAGCCTTTAGCACATGCCTTTGTTCCCCCACCTTAGAACTGCACCAGTCTGCAGGTAGCTCATTGCTTGTTGAAGAGTTTTTGGGTGTGTGGTCTATGCCATCCCAGCAGGATGACCCTTCTTATCTCCTCACCTTGCTGGTACCAGCTGCAATACCGGAGGCATTACAGCAAGCTCTTCGCTGTATCAAGGAGGATTTAATCTCCTTGGAAACAGCACCTGCTCACTCTTCTCTTGCGCTTGTTAGAAGTGATGTAGAAACCAGGCACCGTTAACTTTCTTTTCTCTAGGCATTCACATCTGACTCTGAGACTCACACAGAGTCTGGGATGCATACACCAGTGTCACAGGCACCAACGATACATTTACAGAACCAAGACACAACCATCCAGCATCTTCAGCCAGGCCCTCGCCTCACCTCAAGCCCTGCTGGTAAGAGCAGCAGCCACTATTATCTTAAACCACATATTGCCGTTTCTCTTGCCAACACTGTAAAGCCCAGACAGAAAATGGTTAACTGGGGCTCACCATTCTCTAGTGGGCTCTACCAGTGTCTTGGGGGGGTTTGAAAAGCTGGTACAAAGAAAAGATTCAGAGCACAGTCTGTGCAGGCTGTGTAAGGCCAGACTGTGGAAATGGGACCCTTCTTCAGAATCCAGAGAGGAAAATAACCTTAAAAATATTGACAAAAATCAGTGTCCATGCATAGCCAATCCTGCAGGCGGCAGTTTTCAGGGCTGAAAAAGCCCAAGACTCCCTCATGAAGAGACTCCAGTTGGATCTTCCCGGTTCTAAGAGAAGAACTAGGACATTAACAATCAACTAGAATCCTCCTGACACCATCAGTGCTTTCAGGCTAGCTTTGTACTTGAGCTAGGTATATAATTGCACACAAAATAGAAAAAGGAGTATGCCCCTACGCCAGGAGGTTTTAGTCACGCTGGAAATGCAAGTGTGTGCACACATAAGGGGACTGCAGTGAGAATTTGTACTTAACTTCTGCCTGTGCCTTTGACAGTGTCCTCCAGCAGCCTGGTGCTGTACCAAAGCTCTGACTCCACCAACAGCCACAGTCAGCTGCTGCCATCCACTCACAATGTCATCGAGACCTTCATCTCCACACAGATGGCATCCTCCACTCAGTAATCAAGACAGCTAGCTCAAGGGTGACTGCCATGACCAACCTGCCAGGTGCAACTCCAACTGTGTTTGCCATCACTGTCACCACCGCCTTCCCTGGGAAGGAAAGGCTGCTGCACTCAGCTGACCTCCAGCCCCTACTGCCTCATACAGATCCCTTACTCAGCTGCATCCATGAGAGAAGATGTCTCAGGCTCAAGACAGAAGCCACGGAAAGATGATGCTGGCACTGCTAAAATCCACTGCCCCTAAAAAACCCAAGCAAATCCAAACCCCACAAGCCAGCCTAGAATGACCAGATGTCCTTTTGTGGCTGCCCAAGAAGGAATCCCATCAAGATAGGGATCTGAACGCAATATGGCAAAAATGCCAGGGCATGGATGGGACTTTCATTCTGCTCAGCCTTCATCAAGCTGGGCCTGTACAAACCTGCCAACACCAGCCTAAGCCATGTAGGAAAGAGCAAAGCTGAGCTGCCAAAGAAGGGACACCATCTTTAAAACACCCACCTCCTTTGCTGTAAAGAAGCACCAATGGGAACTATAAGAAATAATAGTATCTTGGAGGCAAGGGTGAGAGAACCTGGTTGCTGACTACAATGAAAATCACCAAGAAACAGATTCAGGAATGGCTTGGCACAAACCTGTCAGTATGGGATCACTGACTACAAGCTACAAATCCTTTAATTAACTACAAAAATACCAAACGTTCTCAGTTTAAAATGACCTGCTCTAAAATCATGCTATCCTAGTGGAAATGGCTTGGTTATTTTTGATATAGCTCTGCTTTGTTTTAAATGCAGAAATTAAAGTTTAACAGCAGCAAGGAGATTCCAGTTCTCTGCATTAACCATGTGGATTCTCATCTTGTGCATCTTGCCAAATGAGCTGGGGGATGGCGTTCTTCACAGGTCCCTGACACTGCACAACACCTGGGAGGTTCCTGTGCTCCAAAGAGCAGCGGTTCCTTCAGTTGTTCTCTATAAAGATCTCAGCTTGGATTTATTTTACAGAACATGGTTCATTCTTAGCTTCCCTGTAGGGTAGATTCTGTAGTTCTTGACATGCAAATAATTACCCTGGGGTCGGAGAGTCTTATTTGCACTAAGTGAAGGTTTTTAGCCCTAAGGATCTACTTACTATTTTCTCTTCTAATTATTCCTCTCTTCTCTATTTACTCTCAATCCTCGCATCACTGATATGTCACTAGCCAGATGAGAAAAAAAGCCCTAATTAACATGTTTTTGTCATTGTGACCAAAACAGAGCTATTCTTTCAACTGTGAAATGGATGAAAATCCTTGAGACTAGAAAGTGCTCAAGACTCTTTAAAAGGTTGAGATATAAGGGAGAATTAAAAAAGAAAAAGCCCGACAGCAAACTCTTCAGTTATCGTATCTGGAAATTTCAAAATTGCAGATGTCCATTACAGTTTGTATTGATATGATCTTCCTCTAGATACTATCAACTATCAGAGACTAATTTCAGTAACTGGATTCTCTGAGGAATTTTATCCTAGAACTCTTTCCTAATCTCCCATATGCATCATTTGCAAATACATATAACTTCCAGTTAGCATAAAAATAATCATCATAAAACAAGTCAAAAGATAATTTTTAGACCACTATGCATTTGAAACCCCAGGTGCTAGCTTCAGTATACTGAAGTTTTAACTGGCCATAAGACAAGTAACTTCTGCTGGCACATTCAGTTAGATTACAAGCCAATTTTCTACTTAGCCTTTCCATTTTTGGATGCCAACTGTGTTTTCTTGATTAAAAACCAGCAAGGATCTTACAGTAAGAAAGAAAGCATCTTGGGTTTTCCCACACTCAAAGAGCAACAGTTCACTATTTCAGTTTCTCTAATCTGGCTTTCTTGTCTCCTGAATAGGGCAAATGAGTTAGAGCTACTGAAATCCAACAATCTTAAAAACAGAGAGGAGTATTTATCCAGTAACAGGTCATTTCCTGAAATACTGGAGCTGAAGTATAAACGGACTGAAAAACTACCTACTACTGAAAACTACCAAACCCCACTGTATTTCAGAGAGACAAAAGCCATAATCAACCAAAATAAGGACTGAAATGCAGTGACTTTCAATTTAGGCTTAAGTCCTTCCTGTAGCAATCTCATAGCATTGATCACCAAGCCAAATAAAGAGCCAGCTTGAGCCAGCTTCAGCCATCTTTATCTCTGCTGGGGGAGCCGGCTGAATACAGCAAGAAAGCCACTGTTGTACAAAACCTGCCAAATTAAATAAGACTAATAGTGTAGTAGAATTTAATAACAACAAATGCCATAAAAAACTATACGTGAAAAAAATTTTCAAAGGACACAACTTGAACAGAACTACCTATTTATAACAACCCTGAAATAAACTCACTGCACACTCTGTTCATATGCAGGGGCCCTGGAGAGGTGCAGATTACAGAGGAATTAGTAACATGGCAGGTTTCAACAACAGATTGTTGTGATGATCACAGGAAAAAAAATAAGGGGGCCCTGATATCTCACAGGATGCTTTTGATAAATGAGTTTCCCACAGGCTGGAGTTATTCTTAGTAGGTGTCTAGGAGGAGGCAAAGAGAAAAAGGAGTTGATCACCTGTTGCCATGTAAACCAAATTCAATTCATTGTATACTTTCTCCAGGACACAAGATTTGGTTTCATGATGTGAAGGAACAGACCAGGAGGGATGCAGCTATGATTATATCCCTCTGTCATGCAGGTCTGTGCACAGTATTTAATCCTTTTACACTAGGCTCTGCATAAGCAGCAGCATAGATAACTGCTGCGCTACGAGAACAATGTTCCCTTGCCCAGGGGATGCCAACAACATCGGAAGTCACTTAATTAGACTCTCAGGCCACTGAGCTTTTAGAACAGAAGCTTTGCCAATTAATTTCCCCTCATCTGCAGCAACTCTTTTAGTTAGGTTTTTTTTTTTCAGCATCCTTCATCCATCATAACCACCTGCCGTTTGCAGAGCAAAATCTTCATTCTCTTTTTTTCTTCTTCTTTTTCTTCTTTATAACGCTTGGCAACACTGAGTTCTCTGTATGATTGCTGTCCTGTCTCTCATGCTGTCCATTTACAGACACCAACTGTAGCAAACCGCTGCTCTGGTCACGCTCTGCTGGGTCCATTATTTTCTCTTGAATATTGTTCTCCCACCTAATTTTCTTTTTCTTCTTTTTTTTCTGGCTGTGCTCTACATAACCCTGACTCTGATCCCGGCTGGAATCCAAAGACAGCGCAGGAAAAGCACTTTGCTTCAGAACGTCTGCAGCTGACACAGCAGCCTCCTGGTACTTTTGCCACTCTTGGTCACTATCCGTGTCACTGGAAAGGTAACAAAAGGAGAGCAAGTTATGTTACACTTTTGCGTTCAATTCACCCAAAACACAAACAGCAGAGTAATCTGAGATGAGAACACCTGATAAACACCCAGTGGCTCTGGGACTCCAACACAAGTTAGCATTTAACCAGTTTGAAGGCTGAGGTGTTCTTCACACATACTAGGAGAGGAAAGATCATCTCCCACAAACATTTCTAGTTCCCCAGCACTAAAACAAGAAACAAAAAAAATCCGCTCTCGTCAAATACAGGAGTCATAAATACATACTTCTCAAGCTCTTCAGCTTCCTATTCCCTTGCAAGGGTCACAGCTGCCTTTGAAATGTGGGATGCAATAGTACTTCAGAAGCAAAGCAGCTCACAACACCTCACCTGGAGCTAGATGGCTGTCTCCTCCTTGCTGCAGGGCAAGGCTCCGATTTCCCAGAGTCTCCTGGGACAGAGGAAGAGAAGAGGCGAAAACCTAAAATACGTAAAAGGGAATTTTAGCCACGATATAAAACAGAGGTGAAAGCAATCAATGGCAATCTCCCCGGGAAGCCTCACTGCTGTTATAGTATTGCTATAGTGCTCAACAGCAATTATTTGGGACTATCTGAGAGGAGTTAGGGCACAGATATCAGAGATCACAGTTTCAAAGAAACAGCCTTCACGGACACTAACAGAAATTCTTCTATTGCAAATGCTTATTAGTCAGTTGGGTGAACAACTGGCAATGGACAGGATCCATCCCACGGGTCATCATTTAACTAACAATATCACAAAACAGCCACAATGGCTGTGACTAGAACTCACCATCATCTGCAGAGTCAGACTGTTGCAGAGAAGTTTGTGAAGGTCTTGCTGAGTCCTTCAAGACAGTGATGAAACTAAACAGAAAACCCCAGTCAGATCTTAAGACAGGTTTGTGCAAACTGAGCTAAAGTTGGGTATTTCTAGGAAACAAGACTATAGGGAGATGTTACATAGCTTCTTACTTTTTTCTTAGTAAAGCTGTCTCACACCCCTGCTTTCAGAACAGACCATGCCTTCTCTCCTTAGCAAAGCATGCCACAAGAATGACTTAAAAGCAGCATTTCTAAAGTCAACTCTAAACACCAGGAATTCTAGTTCTCCAGGGCCATATTTACACAATAAAGACAGACAGTGGCAACCCAGTCAGAGGCATACTGCCAGCACAACCCTGAATTGGTTTAGGCTGTAAGAATAAATGAAAGATTCTCATGCTGGCCTTTAAATGATGAAAGTGCTAAAGCACCCAAATTCCACTTTTTCCTCCCCACAACCCATTCACCATAGAGGCAAATGCACAGGGAGTCTTTACCAGAAGGGCACAGCACATTGGCCAGGTTAGTTCACAGAATATTGGAAGTTTGCATTAAATACAGCAATGAAGGAGACAAGAAGAGAAACGACTTCTCCTTCATATCCAGGTTGCACTCAGATCTTGAGTTTCCTGGTTTTAGCATGCAAAAGCATCAGTGTACTTGACTCATAGAACAAACTTTTTAGTATTGCTTGCCAATACCTGTCTAGCATTGCTCCCAGTTTCTTTGCGACATGTGCTCTGAACTCTGGTGTCGTCTGTAGCTCATTTCCATCCTCATCATGACTGCTCACCTCCCGTCTGTTTAAAATAAGAATAATTATTACCTCTTTCAAGGCCAATAACATCCGGTGCTCTTGCCCAAACAGGAGATAAGGGACTGTAAAATCTCCTACTCTCCAGTAATCAATTCACACTTGATAGGGAAGACTGCTAAGAAAGATGGAAAATAGCTCAGTAGTTACAGTTCAGTTCCCAAGAGAGAGCTAAACCTCCACTGGAAGGCTCCTAATTCAGGTGTTGCTTTCCAGCTGATGAGCGCTTGCCTTTGCAATTGCAACATTTTTTGAAGAAAAAGAATTTTTTTTATATGTAACTGTACTAATTACTTCATGGGACACCTGCAGAGCTGGGAGATTTCTGACACTTGGAACTGATGCTGTAACTGACAGCAGTAGTAAGTTTTCAACTTCTATATTCCCCCGATGCTAGAGGGATGAGAAATGTACCTAAAAAACCTATTAGCTTTTTCAGATTTAAGCATAATTTCAGATTAAAGTTGGACTAATTCCTAAAACAGAATAGGCCCTTCCACTAGAAGTATCACAAGGCCTTAACTGTAAGTAGCACAAATACATCATACCTTAATTTTTTCTTCAGTGAAACATAAGTCTGAAACTAGAAGCAAAAATACCTTAGGCTAGGCTGAGCAGGCTGCAACCGGTCCTTTTTAAAGCCACCTGACAAAGGAAGAAGTAAAGGCAAGTTTAAAAGACCTGTGACCAGGACCTCTTTAATCCCCCTTCTGTCACATGTGATTTTATAGCACAAAGACTCATGCTTGAAAGACAATCCACGCCCACCTTCGGGGGGAAACTGGTATGAGGGGAAGGGGAAACTCCCCATCGGCCAGGCTATAGCAGACAACCTGCCCGGCAAGAGGCTCTGGCCCCGGCAGAAGGCCGAGC